>JBCFXI010003051.1:0-12824 GCA_038496175.1 Ampulex compressa
ATATATATATATGTGTGTGTGTGTGTACATGTGCATTGTAGCGTCGTTATCTACATCGGTCGATCTAGATTGTTTGGTGTCACATCAATCCGGATTAACGGTATCTACGCTCCGCGGAAATGCATGACGCAGGTATTATATTCGCCTGCATAGAAACAGGAGCACACCGAGGCACCCGGTCGGCCACTAGCGTATGCATTTGCAGATCGCGAGTGTAATTTCTGCTGATGCACTCGTTACGGTCTCCCGTGTCGGTGCATCCGTGTACAGGCACGAATAATGCGATATCTATACACTCGCGTCTCAGATATTGCAGATTATGCATTGCGTCACCGGCCGTTCATCGATCAGGCTCGTTCAACGAAGCACATAGTAGCAGTACTGTATTTATCGGCGACGTTTATTTCTTATTAAGCGATATCGCGCCGCTTCGCGGTGTGTCGAGGTTTATAGGTGTATTCGGATTGTCTATAGCGACGCTCAGTCGAATACCTTTTAGAGCTACGCTGGTGTAATAGATAGATCGCTGGTAGTTTTTCCACGTGATGTATATAATCTAACTCTGGTAGTTCAGAATACACCTTAAACAATAGGTCCCAAGCTCAATGAGCTTAGTAGTCGGTGTCGAAAATGAAATGAAAAGAAAATGGCGCGTCTCTGCAATTGCGGAGTATCATGCTCGCGGGAAATTTGATTTTCACGCACGATATATACGTACCTCGTGCCGTGCGTCGAAGATCTTCTGCCGGAAATACGATCGGGATTATCCGTAATCCTCGAAAGCCTCCGGCCCGATCATCGTGATCGTACTCACAGGTTTATCAGTCGTATTAGCAAATATCAGTCTCCGTTGTTCGCGATGACCTTTTCACGTTTATATTATGCAACGAAGGTGAACGGTCTAACATAACAGGCTGCACGTGTAGGAGTCACGTGGCGGGCAGCCACAACAACGAGAACCTACCCGCGAATTGCGCGAGCATTCGTATGCCATGTACCAACAGTTGCATCACGCACCGCATTATTTCTTAAGCTGCTTTCACACTGTTTATCGGCAGTGCGCCCACCCATCGAGATCGAGCAGCCCTCCCCGTGCCGCCCCGCCCCTCGCGCGATCGAGCCCTCTTCTCGAGATTCTCCAAGAGCCCATCCAGTTTCGAGGCATATTGCTTACCGCCTGCAATCGCGGTATATGTTTTCATGTGTACGTTATGTAATCGGAATGAATGTTTTCGCACCGAGGCCTTGCACGTTACCCCAAGTCACGTGTTGGTGGACGTCAACACGCTCGCGAGCGATGCGAATGCCTCACGTGGATAGCGAAACTGAGGATGCGCGTAGAGTCGAAAAAAATTCTGTGCGCAGCTCTCGATCGTAAATCCTGCCCCAGGGAAGAAAAAAGCGCGGAACGTCGGGAAGGATACGAGAGATCGGCCGATTCGTGAATAACGATCCGAATACTATTAAATTGTCCGATGAAAAGCCGTCGCTCAGCCGGTTCGCAATGTGATATTCACGCACGTGCGTGCCGCCAGGCCGCGCGAACGGTAATTAGTTTAACTCGGGCTTAATTCCAAAAGGGTTATCGAGCGATTTCGCTACGGAGCACGAGACACGCATTTGTTTCGTGTAACTCCTTCGCCCTCGTCTCTTTTTCCTCTGTGACCGCTCCAAATTGTATCAACTCGGCCGCGTGACGCATGGTTATGTAACGACAAAAGCATGCCTCTGTAACGGCACGTATATAGGATCACGTCACCCCACCACGTGCCTCTTTCGTTCTTTCTCTATACCCCTCTTTGTTCCTTCACTGGCACCGCCGTGCTCTGGCCGCCTCTCCTCCTTCTTTTATCAGCATCTTAAGGACACGACCGTTATCCGTCCCATTACCCTGAAACTGGATACGCGAGTCACCGAATTCCTCCTGTTCACCGTCGTGTTCGATTGCCGTCGCGTATAACTAGCGAGGGGAAATTCGAACGCGAGGCTTTTGCGTGCCTCGCGGATTTTATGTCCCTACATAAAGCTCCCGGGCGTGAGGACGAGTTTTAACGAATTTGGATTAATTACCCGAGCAGAGCTTTCTTTGGCTGATAGAAAGAGAGAGAGAGAGAGAGAGAAAGAGAATTGAAGAAAGATCGTGAGACATAACGGATGCGGAGTAGCGATGTTCGTTAAATTGCGAAAATAGTGAACGATGTCTAACGTAATCGTGAGAGGGGCGGTGGTTGGGAAAGACGAAGAAAAATAAATTGGAGAATGCAGCAGATCGAAATAGTTCGGGTACGTCGAACTTAAATACAGTACATAAAGGCACGTGCACAATGCCAGCCACTCGATACCGCTGGCTGTGCGTGTTACGATTGCGGTCAGCGCTCACGTAACAGCAAGCACTGATACCGTTATCGGTCCGACAGAGGCATTTAGAACCGGTCTCCGATTTCGTTTCCCGCTCATTATGCAATTGGCCCACGATAAGGCTACGTCGTAGCAGGAAAAAAAGGTCCGTTAGAGGGATATACGTAATTGTTGTTCTCATTGAAGTTTTATTTATTCGTTTGCTCTTTACGCGCATGGAGCGGACGTGAATCGAAGGTTTCCCCCCCGGTTATCGTACGTTAGGTAAAAGATAATATATTGTACAGTTAGCTAAGGAGCAAAGTCGAGGTTACATAGACGAAAATAGTAACGAGTGACCTAAATATCGGCCCAACGAGTTTATCGAGAATTTTGGGAAACGTGCGCGGGGCTCTCGTTCTCATCTTATCGCCCTGACGACGATAAGCCTAATCGTCGCGAGTGATTTGAATGGCTAATTGTGCGGCGAGGTGATGCGGCCTATATATTAAAAAAAAAAAAGGAAAAGAAATACGCAAGATACTCTCGCAACTTCCTGCTATAGGCATGTGTAAATGTATTTCATTTATGTGCGTGCAACGCTTTCCGCGAAGTGTACATCGGCTCTCGAGTTATCGCACGGAAGAACTTCTACGAAAATGCAAAATTAATGTACGTGCATTAACTTGTTATAGCCTCATCCTCGGAAAACTCGCGTCAGAAGAAAAACAAGCTTTGGCACGGGCACAAATAGTAACCTTGCGCAAGGAATTTGCAAGTTTGCATTACAATGTAGCGATGGAAATAACTTTTCCATTCTCATCTCCGCCTTATGATCGATGCCGAATTGCATCATCGCGGCTGATTCAAAGTTTTTTTTTAAAACGGCACCATCGACGTTCATATCCTATTTTTCGCTGTGTTTTTTCCACGAAACGGTCGATCGGATTATCGTCTCACCCCAGTCGCAAAAACTTCCGGGCTGTCGTATATTGAAAAACAATATGAAGCCCATCGACGCAAATGAGACCGACGTAGCGGCCACGTGCGCTTCGCTAACATTGCGCAACGGGTCGATGATACACGTGCGCGTGACAACGAAACTCGTGTCCCTGGCTTCGTATAATCTTTCCTTGTTTTTCGAAACTAGGTTTATAACAGCCGATTACAAAAAAAAAGAATATCGCCGTATTTTCGTTTTCGAAATTCTCGCGCGAATATCGAATATCGATTGAAAAGAAAGGAAAGGCCGACTCTCCATTTTCTTAGTCTTGATTAATTAACTTAACTCGAGTACATCGCACATCGTCGTCGTTTTACGAGCGATATTAACCACTCGTATTTCTCCGAGACCTGTTACACGTAAGTGTGAAATATTCCCGTACGATTTCCTACGAAACGTTCCGTCCGTATATCTGCATAAAGGATTCCCAGACCCGAGGGCAGTTCGTAGTATACGCGATATTTCGCTACGTGGTAAAAGCAATTACCTTACTCACGTATCATAAAACCTGGAATTGGTGTCGCGTTACACAATAGCGCGAAATACGAAGTCTATGCTCATTATCTATCCGGCACAAAACGTCGATGCGTATTATTTAACCGGGGCAATGAGTATCATTTAAACGAGAACGTGCCGCGAGGCTCGAAACGATTCGTGAAATCGATGATGTATTCCCCGGAGGGGGAATTTCGGGGGAAGTCACGTTACAGTATTAAGCGGAAGGTGCAACGTGATTCCCCGCTCGTGTACCCCGACGTCACACGACCTGCTATGCTGACTGCGTCGTGTTTCCGCATGCGTCACACCGATTAAGATTTGCCACTCGCGGACATTGAAAGCTCGACAAAGAGGATGTGCGCGCGATCAAATGTATGTGTTTTTTTTTTTCGAAACTGATAGCATCTTGCGCGTAAATAGACCTCGCTGTATTGATAGCATCCGCCATTTAAAGGAAATTAAGTGGAAACCAATGAATTCGGAGGAGGAGCGTTTTGATAGGTGGAAAAATCCGAGGAGCGTTTTGATAGGTGGATGAAAAATCGTTGGGTACGTTGGCTCGTCGCTCCTCGAGCCTTCTTCATTGTGCGGTTGCATCATCTCCTTTTGGTGCACGGACACTCGAGGCTTGTTGCGTCACTTTGACGCTGACGTGGACCACTACTGTAACGTTATCGTGGCGTAAAACGAGCGTATCCGAAGCGAGGACGTTCGTGAAACACTCTGGGCGAATCAATCGGGGCGCTTGCCCAATGGCACATAATTATTTCGTGCGCGCCCGATGCGCACCAAGGGTGCGCTATTATTATCCTCATGGAGAAGTTCGCCCAGAGTAACATACATATATATATATATATATATATATATATATATATACATATATACCTCGAATCGTGGGACCGTAGAAACAATTCCAGGGCTCGCCTAATTCTTGCGCAATCCAATATAATCCGGTTTATATTTACGCCGAGCTTAACGATAATTCGGACAGCTTGTAACGCCCGCGAGGCATTCCGATTAACGCTCCCTGGGCGACAACGATTCGCATTGGCAGTGCCCAACGCGAGAATTCTCCTTTCATTATCGCGAGTCAGTTTCGCGGTGCACTTGAATTTGAGCTCGGTTGGCTCTAATCAATTCGTTACTTTCACGAGAAAAGGGCAATAACCTCGGCGCATATTACGTCCCCGGTGTACGCACGTGCACGCATGTACTTACGCGTAGTAGACACGTTACGCACACGCCACCGCCGTCACTTCTGGTGCGCAGTAATATATACATAAAGAAAGGTGTAATGGCTAAATATGACTCACCGGGAGTGTATGCGTGTAACAGCGCCGGTGATTCAATTCTGCGAACCACGAAGAGGGTCGCTCACCTGAAGGAAAGGGGGAGAACGCTCGTTTCTTTCTCCCTTCCTTTTTTTTTTACGGAATCGCGGCATCATCCCATATCGAGTTGCATCCGCTTTCCCGTGACGCAACGGAAGGTGGGGCGAAAATTGACCGGGTGGGAATTTTGCGAGGCACGCAGAAATACGTGTGGGATCGGTTGAATACGCAAAATCATCTTGGCGCACGCAGTGCGGCGGCAGGAAGGAACCGAAATTTTGGACGACATCCATCTTACGGGTTTCGCGAAATTACGTGATCGCCAGTGGGAAGGACGTAGGACGGCTCGCGGTTTCGTCACGTTGGAAATTCGCGTAGGCGGCCGTTTCTGCATTGACAAAAATCCAGGAGATCGATAGGGCCTGCGCGATAATATGAGTCACGCTAACTTGTACGTAACTAGCGTCTGGAATTCCAGGAGGTTGCTCAATTTCGCCGACGTTTCGTGTCCTGACATTATACGCCGGCATGACGCGACGATAAATTAGGAGGGTGATTAATCGGCCCGCCTGAAATTCCGTCCTACAAAAATAGACAATAAACTATTACCGCAAGCCTCTTGCGAATTGCGAGGATTTCTGCCCGCGCATTTCGCCGCGATATCTGCACGCGAGAAATTTATTGGCACACGAGGAGTTGGACAAAACTATTAGCCTTCCGTGAAAACCGAGATGGAAGATAGCTGGGATCGCCAAAAAGGAGCGTCGTCGAACGCCGAGCCAGCGATCGGATTCGATCGCGTTTATTTGCACGCTTTGACGCATCGGTGCAGCTACGAGTCTCCGCGTACGAATCTTTCGTAACCGAGAGCTATTTTGCATATTTTATGGACTGGTTATAAAGCGTCTAAGACATCAAGGTGAACATAACAAGTTGTCTAATTTGTATATCTTTTGTGCGAACGTTCAAAAGCCGAGGCAGACTTGCAGAAATAATATTAATAGAATGCGCGAGCCTTGAGGAAAAAGGTCCTGGAAACAGAGGGTTTATTCGATCCTGCATCCAGGAACGAACGGTGTGTATTTATCTCGTAGGGATTGCGATCGTAAAACTGATTTTAACTAACCACGACACGCTCACCTCTACGCACCGTCCGAATAATTTAAAGGAATTACATGGCCGATACGTAAGAAGACGCAGCAACGTAGGTCGATCGCGATGACGAGGCCACGAAGGCACGTTGCCTCGGTTGGAGCACGTGATTAGACGAGGTTCACGTACGTCGACGTATTTACGAGGATGGCGAGGGGCTTCCGTGGTATAAACGGCTGACATTCACTCTCAGCAAGAGCGTATAGCACGTGAGACATACTAAAGTGCACGCATGCGATGCAACCAGACCTTACGTAATGCACTACCCACCGGTTCTAACCCGAAATCCCCCCCTCTCCCCCCTTAAATTCTAATTAACCCTCCATTTTGCATACTCGCGGCTATAAAACGTTAGAACGTGCCTTGGGAGAAAATGGCACGATATTTGTTAGCGTTGCGCGATAATGTGTCTTTTTATCCGACGGCTGATATGCACCGTCATTTTAATATGTTTGACATGCTCACGACTCGATTTGTAATTCAGAAAACGCCGCTGCCGCTCATGCATTTTCCGACTCGCTACACTGGAGAAACACAAAGGAGCAATTTATTAAAAATAGAGATTATAATTATGCGCACAGCTGGCCGGTTGTTTATAAACGCGACAATGCGTCGAGTGCTGTATGACATTTCAGGAGGGCATTATGTTGACGAAAAATACTTTAGGGGGCGTGTATAAAATATATTTCATATATTTCGCGCGACAGGCAGTGCGTCAGTCTAGAATGATTTTTACGTTCCGCTTCATCGATCGATATTTATCATTTTCCACGCTTCGAATGGACGCAGGGTAGAGCGTGTGCGAGTCCGACGCAAACTTTCAAACCCGGCGCGGTGTATGAGAAAAAAAATATCTCGCTGTTCTAATTAGAGTACAAGAACCGGCGTTTCATAATGCACGTATCAATGTTTCAACCAAGATTCCTATAATACACTGCGCAATGGCAGATTAAATGGGCGTAACATGTGGCACATTTTCTGGAAACACACGTCCAGCTTACATAATTCCAACTCGCGCCTGCGCTAATGCTCACGCATTGCAACAGCGTGCATGGGGCAAGAATGCTTCCATCTCACGATGTACCGCTCACCGCTCGCCGTTAAACAATTACGAATCTCCCGTAAACGGGCAATTATTCGAGGTTTCTTCGTTGCGCGCGATCACTTCGATTCCTGCACGAGCACACATCGTCGCTCTTGCCGATGGAAATTTATACATTTTACGCGTACAGCCATTATCATTTAACGACGGTCACCCGTGGTAAACCGAGCACGTGGCACGCTTATACAGAAACGTAATGCGCTTACGTGACAATGCCTCGATGCTCGAACGAAACCGCGTCGCGTCCACGGCGATCGTAATCGCTGGTCTTGGACGCATTTTCGAAATGCTCGAACATTCGGATCGCCTCGCGCGACTTCAGCGCCCGCATTTTCCCCGCCAAGGGCTCGCTCCGCTCCTCGTTCCTTCGCGGAAAAACATCGACGCACCGGCCTCTGTAAAACAAACACGGTCGCGTTCTCGCAGCAAGGCGCGTGGCTGCGCAATTAACCAAACCCAGATGCCAGGGCCGAGGGCCATTCGAATAGGGATGCGAGCATTTATTTTATCTTGATTAATTGAAAGCAACCGCACGGAGGGTAACTGGCGGCTGGCAGCGTTCGTTCGGCGAGTTCACTGACACGTCCGACCTTGATGGGCGCGACCTTACCCAAGGCTATTTTGCAACTTTGCGTATTCTTCGGGCTCTTGGCAGTGCGGGCACGTCTTTCGATCTCTCGGAATTCCTCACCTTTGGCCGGGAGGGACGCCCTCCCGTACGATAGTTACGAAAGTTTACGCGCCATCTCCCCTCGCGTTGCCCTGCGGGGCCACACCTACTCGCAGAGCCGTCCACCGTCGTCCTCCAAGTACCGAAATGCGCGCCTTTACGATGCTGCCTGCGTCCGGGATCTTCGCGGTAAACAGGCTCGGTAGTTAGCAATTCGTACGCAACGCGAGGCAATGATCTTCGACACGTGCGTGACGAATATCAATACGCGGCTCGAGCGCCGCCTCGGACCCCTCCCGTCGTCCATCCTCGTTCATCGATGCGCGCAATTTTATGCGAAATTAGAGGACACCGCATCGCCGTCCTTCCCGGAACCTCAAATCATTGGTGAATTATTGTTCGCCCTGGCGATACGCGTGACACATCGTTTTGTGCCGGAATGCGTCATCGTCCCGTTCGCAATTATCGTTCCACCACTTGATTACGCTCCGCCGTGTAATAGGGCGTACGATAATTATTGCGCCTTATGTCACGAGGAAAGAACGATAATGCATTATCGCTTACGCGCGGCTCGAATTAATTGGCCGCGCGCAGCGTCGGACGAGCGAGGAAAGATTTTTCGTTGCGTACGATCAATGGACGCGATCGTAGGATTTGAATCGCGTGCGTGGTGTTCCGAGAAATCGATGGAAAAAAAAGAAGAAGAAAGGAAGGAAGAATCGATCGCAGTCGAGTCAGCGATGACGAACGAGCTTTTGATCGACTGGCCGGTTAACGAGGTCGACCATCTTTAAGAGCCTCGAACGTTTCCGTATTCCTGATTCCTCGCAGCGTGGCCTTCCGTGCGACAGCCGTGCTCGATCTTCATTTGATCGTGACATACCACGGCCCTACATGGATCGCATTTCCATCGTGGGTTGGTATTACGAACGTGTACCAGGCGCAATTGGACTTGCCGCAGCTTTTAAACCGACGACCTTTCCATTTTGAGATTCATTCTTGCGCATTGTTGCCTTCCCGGAATGAAATTAGCTCGAGTCGCACTACGCGCCACGGTTTCAGGAATTTTCCTGAAGGAAACTTACGGTTGTGGGAAAGAACGGTCCAAGATCATCGCGGCTCATAACGGTTGGAAATGACCGATCGATTCGGACGTTTTGACTCACGATCGTTCGGTATACGTGGCATTGGTTTACCTCCTTCTACATAACAATGAGTGATTTATAAGTGCGTGTTGCGCGATGATTTTATTAACCGAGGTCCGTCTTATATATATATTTTGGTACGCGACACCAACGACTCGAAAGCGATAGTTCGTCTGAGATTCCAATATTTTTATATTCTCGACATTCTGTTAACACTTTCGGTGCTGAGAGATCTAACGTAGCACGCTTATTCTATCGAACATACCGTAGTTCGAGCCAGTAGTATATTCTACACTTTCTTATCTTCAAACAACGAACAGTAGATGGATAATTATTCCACAATAGAAACGAAAGTTAGCCAATCGAAGGACGCTCACGAGGGTCCGTAATATGCAGGGACAACGTATGCTCGACACTTAATAGAAGCGCGTGCCTAGCACCGAAAGCGTTAAGGATACAGTAATTATTTTGATCGTTCGGTAAGATTCAACGCCGATTCGAAGGCTGTGGCTTTCAATCGCTAATCTATTCTTTCCTTTGTTACAGATGTACTAAGAAGACAAATTATGGTGGCAGAATTTGTCGCCCGCCAGAGTGGATCGCCCATCAATGGTGAGACCGCCTGTTTGAACAGCAACATGCCGGCCACCCATACCATGGCGCACGCCGGACACGGCGGTCACGGGGCCCACGACGCCCATGGGCCGTTGCCGCCCCTAACGCATCCGGCCCATCACGGTGGGCCCCCTTCGCTGCAGCAACAGCAGCAACAACACCAGCACCAGCAGCAACAACCGCCGCCACCGCAGCAGCAGCCGCCCCAGCACCTCCATCATCACCACCAGACGCAACAGCAGCAGCAGCAGCAACAGCAACAGCAGCAGCAGCAGCAGCAACACCTCCACCACGACGCCCAACAGGTGACACATCCCGAAAATTTCCCCCCGAACTTCGACATCAGAAAAGAGCTATTTTCTCAGCGCAAGCAACGAGAGTTCATCCCGGACAATAAGAAGGACGACAGCTATTGGGACCGCAGGAGACGCAACAACGAGGCGGCCAAGCGGTCGCGGGAAAAGAGGCGCTTCAACGACATGGTGCTAGAACAGAGGGTCATGGAACTCAGTAAGGAGAATCACATTCTGAAGACCCAGTTAGAGGCGATACGCGACAAGTTCGGTATATGCGGCGAGTCGGTGATCAGTACCGAGCACGTACTGGCTGCGCTCCCGACCGAGCCGCCGATAAGCGTTAAGAGGGCGAAGCTACCCGCATCCGCGGCTCTCCTCTACGCGAGAACACCGAGTCCGGTTCACACCTCGGTCATACACCAACCGGTCAGCGGCGCCCGGTCGCCCAGGTCACCGGCCCAGCTCTACGTGCCGGAGACCACGGCCTATCCCGAGACCGAGAGCTTTCAGTACCCCTATCCCCACCCGGCCATGCACCTCGACACGACGAGCGCTCTCAATCTGTCCCGCGGTCGCCGTGCACAGTCGCCCTTCGAGCTGTCCTCGGGCAGCGGCGACGAGGGGCCCCAGCTGGTCGTCAGCTCCCAGAACCCAGCCGCGAACAACAGCCTACCCCATAAGCTGAGGCACAAGTCTCGAATCGGCGACAAGGACGCCGCCAGCGCGCTCCTCGCGCTCCAGGGGATCAAGCAGGAGCCAGGACCGAGGGCCTCGCCACCCTGGGACAACGAGGGCTCCAGCGACGAGAGGGACTCCGGGATCTCCCTGGGCGCCGAGTGGACAGGGCCCTCGGTGCCCACCGTCCCCGAGAGCGAGAGGGAGGTTAAGTCGAGGCTCGACCGCCTCGCCTCCGAAGTCGCCTCCCTGCAGTCGATACTGCGCCTCGGTAAGCCCGCGGACAGCCTCGTGACGGCGCATACTTTGCCCGCGAGTGGCGGTGTTAGCGGACCGTGAGACAGGAGGGACGAGCCTTCCTCTTGGGTTCCGTCGCTGAACGTCGAAGGGCGATCTTCCTTCATCGCGCGCGGCCCTCCGTGGTTAGAAGACGACAGGGATCGAACCGCGCGCGAACCTTAGGAGAGTGGGAGGCGACGGTGATCAACGACGACGGCCGACGTCGTGGCGACTCGGTGCTGCGCGCGCATCGTCGAAGGGCCAGAACGTAGTCACGCTTCACGCGCCGATTCGCGCGCGTTATAAGGACGGACCTTTTGGTACGTGGCGAGCACGAGTGCCGGCGAGCGTAGTATTGAATCTGCCCGCTCGGAAGGGCCGTGGATTTTAAGGGAAAACGCGCGTCGGACGACCGTCCGTGGGTGGATCGGTCGAATCGGCCGTGGATGCGTTTCACACATACCCTCGCCACTTTGGGTTTCTGTACGGTGTCCGCTCTATCGTAAAACGTTAGCCGTTAAGGACAATGCGATATTTAGATGTGTAAGTAACTTATGCCCTAAGACTTTTAGATTATCCGTTATGCTACTATTAATTGTTACTAGCGAGTTTGTTCATTCGGGCAGTCGTATCGCGGCGAGTTCAGCCGAGCAATTGGCTACTGTAAGATTAACCTGCTCGACTATCCCGATTGTTCGGATCGTGCGACACGGTCCGTGCGATCGGCACCACCGAAAGGCCATTTCGACGATTCGAAGGCTCTCGAGGGGAGGTCCGTCGAGACGGATAACCTCGATTCAACCCTCGTCCCGCGATCGTTTCTAACGAGGATCTCGGGAACCTTCGAGATCGGGGCATACTTTGTGGTCTTACGGTAGGACATTCGCGCAGGTTTGTTAGAAATGTAACGCGCGTCATTACTCGGTACCCGAGTTACTCCCGATTGATAATCGGTCGCGCAACCGGCTATCTCACTACCGCCAGATATCCCTAAGAATCTATTCCCTTATCACGCGCATCGTAATCGTATAAAGCAACTTTTCCTCTGTTCCTCTCCACTTTCTTCTCTCCCCTTCCTCGCCTCGTTCCCCAGAGCTTCGATGGAACTCGAAAGAATTAGAACTCGATCTATTGGCGCTCCTCTTGATCACGCATTTTACCTTGATTTTTGTTCATCGCGCCAAAGCCCTCTTAAAATTCGGTCGTATTTCATCCGTATTTACGCGATGGTTTGCGCAAGCGCAACGGAGACCGGCATTGGATCACGATGAAAAACCCTGATTCCGATAAAATCGTACCTCGATTAACGATCGTACTTCAGCACTCTCCCTCTTAACTCTCGATATACTACGTTTTCTACTTTTGCTATAAGACTACGATTAACGTAACGTGTGTGTGTATGTGTGTGTGTGTATATATGTATGTATAGGCGAGGATGCGTGTACATTTCGCGTTTGCATTATAAAATCGGTCCACGTTGTTCGCGCAAGTGGAGAATTTTACTTTGAAACACCTCGAAATTTCGTATGTTCTCGCTGATTTCCACGGTAAACCGGCTTGCACAGTCGCATGTTAAGACGTAAGTTCACATTAAGTCCTAAGCCGTTTATCGTTGCGAGGTCATTGCGATTCTCTTCGAATCCGGAATTTAGTATCGAAGTATTAAGCGAGCCTATAGATGTATGTAATATATACATAGTGCACATATACAAATATATATA
>JBCFXI010003052.1:0-12799 GCA_038496175.1 Ampulex compressa
ACATGAAAGACAGTTTTCGTATAATGAATAAATATTTTATTAAATTATATATTGGCCATTCTGGTCCAACACCTTTTGCCATCTTTCTGGCAGTAACATAATTCCCCTCTCATAAAACTTTTGGTCCTTGCCGGCAAAAAACTGGTTCAGGTGGTTTTACTTAACGAAATGACTTTCCGAACAACCCAATATAATGGCTATAACAAGCTACCTGTCGATATCGTCCCCTCAAGAAACCATTATAAGCGCGCAGTTCGATAAGAGATCAACATTAAAGCGAAACGACGATATCGATGTAAATAGCAAAGCGTTCGTTTTTCGCGCAACATCTCGATTGGAGGCTCATCTAAACAGCGGGGTTACGAAAAGTGGAGGCAGTCGGTTTGGCATCTCTAAGACCTATTTATCAGCCTTAATGTTTCACAACAAAAGGATGCGTGGGACACGGAGCCTTGCCTGAGCAGGGTTAACTCGGCACAAAGCGAAGCCAACATATTTATCGCGGATTTTTGTGCCTTGTTACGGCCGCCGCGTATCTACTGTGCAATATCGCTGCTGTCCGCGTTTTTCAATGTTCGATTGTACGCCGCGACGCATATCGCAACTTTGACTTTATACAAGGAACGAGATAAAAGTCCCTCCATGATCAATTTGCAATTCATTTTGCACGGTAATTGCTGGGAACACGTGCGGTTGTTAATGGCGATATGGAGAATGACAATTCAACGTTACACGACAAATAGGACACCGACAAGGAGATCGAACGATAAGCGCGGCCGTCAATCTCGGGATATAAATACGGTTTATATTTTTCCATGTGCAGTCGAGTATAAAAAGTATGAAATAATCTTTTGGGAAAAGAGACTTGAGCGGCTGCCATTCAGTTTCAAACATTTCCCAATTATCCAAAAAGATATCCTTATCATTATCTCTAATGTATTCGATGCTTTTTATAGGAAAAGTATCATAACGCTTTATTTATACGTGGCACGCTTAACGTACTTCCACGTCAATTGTACGTTGTATTCTACACTTGCAAAAAATGTCAGTGCTCGATAGAACCTGCTTAGAGCAAAGGATATTTACTGCATCGTTATTACTCCTATTATACGCTAATCAGTAATCGAGCAAAAAGTTCAGAAATTAAACACGTGCCGTTTCTTACAAGTTAAGGATCGAAGAAACCTGACTTTTATGATCGAACTTTAGACTAATCTTTTGTTTGAAATCTTGGAACAAGTCAAATGAAAAGTTTTCATCGGGGGAATAGTTGAAAAATTCGGTCATCCGCGATGGCGTACTGGATGTTCAGGAGCGCGTGGCTTTTGCCATAGTGCGAGTACCGCAAGGCAGTCACGTGTTTTCAAAACACGATAGTCGCATTGAGTGTTGGTCTCGAAT
This sequence comes from Ampulex compressa, assembly GCA_038496175.1. NCBI lineage: Eukaryota > Metazoa > Arthropoda > Insecta > Hymenoptera > Ampulicidae > Ampulex > Ampulex compressa. The sequence continues at coordinate 1,402 of JBCFXI010003052.1, forward strand.
TTCAGCAAAACGGTGTCGATAATCGTCGTGGCGTGTGCGAAGTAAAACCACAAACTGAAGTTATGCCATCGATCAAAATATCTACTTTGGATCGTATACGCGATCTTCGCTTGGTGCCATTAATTGAAATATGTCGTTCTTTTAACGCGATGCACAAAAGTTGTCATCGACGGTGGAGTGCAGTGCCTCAGAGACGTATTTGGAGTGGAACGCTTGACAGTGCCAGTGCCCGACAGGCATGCTTAGCGCGAAGTGCAAAGGGTTATCCCTCTGCGGTTTTGTGTCGAATATAGCGTTGTACGTTCTCAAACTTGAGGTTGTAAGATAATAATAAATACTCGACGCTTGGAAGAGCGATAATTCGAATTTCAACACCAGTATCGATGAATCGGTTTTTACTAATTCTCGCGCATTGAGATAGGTTCAATCGCGATAGACAATCGTGATAGGTTGGCCCACTGGCAGCTAAGAGCAAGTTTTTTAAACAAATCTTAAATTATCGAGAGTAAAAAGAGGAGTATATAGCCTAATCTTTACAAAACCACCATGCGCTTTGACACAATCGCCAATACGCTCATCGAACATCTTCATCTTCCTTTTCCATAAAATCTTCACCATCCTCAACACGAAACCTACCAATTATCCTCCATATATTTATCCACACCACATATATTCTCAACCTTTTCGATCCCAAAATATTACTCTCGAACAAGAAAATTAAATGTTGAACAAGAACAATTCACAAGTATTCCATTAGTACAATCAAATTACACAGTCAACGTCAGATAATAATTAAAAAAAGATCGTACAAAAAACAAACAAAACAATTCACGCTCCACGATTCAAAATCCCCCTTACGAAGACCCCCGATTTTCCTAAGAAACATCCAACCCCTCGTTTCCAGAGCTCCAGCATCGCTTCAAACTCAACCTCCTCCAACCACCGATTCAGAAGTCCTCCAGAAAAACCCAACAATTAGAATCCAAAACCCGGCATATGGACACATCTAACAAAAAAAAGATCGTACAAAAAACAAACAACAGCAAATCAAAAAACGATTCACACTACACGATTCAAAATCCCCCTTACAAAGTCCCCCGATTTTCCTAAGAAACATCCAACCCCTCGTTCCCAGTGCTCCAACATTAGTCCAACCTCAACCTCCTCCAAGCATCGATTCAGAAGTCCTCCAAAAAAACCCAACCCTTAGAATCCAAAAGCCGGCATATAAACACATCTAAGGACACACCTAAGAAACAACCGACTCCTCGTTCCCAGTGCTCCAACATTAGTCCAACCTCAACCTCCTCCAAGCACCGATTCAGAAGTCCTCCAAAAAAACCCAACCCTTAGAATCCAAAAGCCGGCATATAAACACATCTAAGGACACACCTAAGAAACAACCGACTCCTCGTTCCCAGTGCTCCAACATTAGTCCAACCTCAACCTCCTTCAAGCACCGATTCAGAAGTCCTCCAAAAAAACCCAACCCTTAGAATCCAAAAGCCGGCATATGGACAGGCCCTCCCGAAGGGCCCAGCGCCCAGCGCGCCTCGCGGCACTTTCGCAAGCCGGGGTAAATATATACGGTAGCGCACGACATCGATCGTTGCACCGCGCACACGTCCCACGAGGCGTACACACGTGCGTGTGCGCCGGGGCCGAGCGGCGCGGAGCCGACCCACACGCCTCTAACCCACACAGCGCGTGTCCTCCCGGTGGCTTCCCCCCGGTCTTCCCGCGCGCACGCACATCGACGAGGACGGTATCGTACCGGAACGAGGGAGTGACTAACCTCTGGAAATGGAAGATGGACGTCCGCCGGTGTGACGCGCTTCCTGGTGGCCCTCGCGAGGGCCCGCTTCCTGGAGGACGCCTGTCCCTCGACGAGACTTGCCCCCCTCCTCGTGAATACCCAATGTTTAAGGAGCCCCGTGGAGCATTGTTGTGCGCTCGAAGCAGCTCCCAGAGGAACCTCGCCGGGCTTCTGGTGTGATGGATAGTACGTGGGCGGGGAGTACGCTGATAGAGGATATCGTCGAGGAACGAGCGAGTCTTCGAGGATGAGGGATGGACGTTTGCGAGCCGACGTGCTTCCTGGAGGCTCCCGTCCCCCGAGGGCCTCTTCTCCGTGGGTTTCCTGGAGGAGTCCGAGTGGCGCTGGAGAGCGGAGGGAGCTCGCGATGGATCTCGATGGAGGCTGTCTTGCGGGGACAAAGGGCGATTAATCTTGGGGGGACTCGCTGCAATCCTCGATAAGCGGCCGAGAATGGTGCTTAATGTCGAGGAGGATACGTCTGATCGGAGGTGTCTCGGGCTGAGACCTCGTACCAGGGCGATTTTCGCGATTCCAGGAGCGCGACTCCTTGCGTAGCTCACGTGCACTCCACTGGCGCACAACCTCGCACTCCACTGGCGAGCGAGCGTTTCCAGATGGAGGGCCAAGCTCCTCGAATCCTCGAATCCTGGGGAGAGGAGGCGCGATGCGTCGTCGAGGAGGCGATCGATGGAGGAAAGAGTCGAGGTTCGGTGGGATAACGAGCTTCGCTATGGTTCCGGTTGCCACTTCATGCTCGATGCTGCGTCGCTCCTGGCAGCGACGCGTCGCTGTTGGCCCCTCTTCTGGGACTTAGGATCGAGGATGCTCGGGCGAAAATCGAGCTCGAGCGGCCGCCCTGGCGCCGGGAAGGTGCACGCGCGGTCGGGAAGACGGTACCAGATGTTCGCGCGACGACGGCTCGGACGCGCCACGATGGGCGTTTTTACGCGCGAAAAACACTCTCACTCGCGACCGACACACTTGCCTTGCGAGTTCCACGAGGTCCTCCTCGAGGCTTCTCGGAGCTGGCGGTGATGAAAATCGTGGGCTTAGAAACCTCAAATCGAGACGGTCAACCCTGGTTTCTCAGTTCCTCGAGTAGACCTCTCAAAGTTCGCACTGCTCGAGAGAGAACAAGTCCCGGAATCCGCGCGGGGACATCGCTTCCGAGTAAAACCCCACGTTCTTCCAACACTCAGAATCCTCGAGGCGCGAAAGAAAATCCCATACTCGTCGAACACTCGCCTTAGGATCCTCCAGGCATGGAAACACTCCCAAGCAAATTCCCCTCCTCCTCTCCGCGCCTACTCCCGGAGTTCCTTATGGACTAAAAAAAAAAAACTCGAGCATCCAGGATCCTCTCAAGAGGCACATCGATCCACGAACCACCCACGAGCAGCCTCCTCTCCAGCGCGAACTCCCGGGGTCCGCGAGCGACGAAAAACCCTAACCTTGAGAGTCCCGATTCCACCTGTGCTCCTAGGAAAATTCCAGGGGCCTCCTCGACGTCATGATCCTCCTCTCCGCACAAACGATCTCCCTTCCAATAATCCTCTAGCAACACCCGCACCCGTGATCTCCACTGGACGAGGAATTTCCAACAAGCTGCTGTTGCTCGCCTCTTCGAGCGCAGGCCTTTCGGTGCGATCGAAAAATCCGATAATCGCGGCACCTATGCCGTTCCTGGTCTCAGACACGGCCAGGGCGCGACACCATCCTGGTTCCGTGGCCAGGAAGGAAGCGCGGTTGTCCAGCTGCGCTCCGTTTCGATCCAACGTGGATCCAGCTGTTCGTGGATGCCGATGCTGTCCGGGACAGTGTCACGCGGCCGTAAACCGTATTGCTCGCCGGCGACCGTACGACTGTACGCGTGGTAGAGGTGGAGGAAGGAGGAGATCGAGGTAGCGGTAGGTAGTGCCGGAGGGGGAGGTGGGGGAGGAGGAAAGCCTTCTTCGTGTTCCTCCTCGAGACCGCCTCGGTGCTCCCTCGGGGCCCTCGACTCCTCGAATTCGCTGTTACCACGACCGGCCCGGGGACGGCGTGCTCGTCTGGCCTTTATCCTCGGTATGGCCGGTCCTCTGGAAGGACGAGAGGGCTTATCGAGCTGGAGGAAGGAGGAATGAGAGAGAATAAAGAAGAGAGAGAGAGAGGGGGGGAGTCGTGTAATTATAAGAGAAATTGTTTGAGATATTATAAGGGATATTTTGTCTTGATTTTGTGTCGAAGACTGATTTGATTTTATTGTATTTTGCGCGGAAAGGTGTTTCTTTTGACTTTGAGGCTAGAACTAACAGCCACTTTCTGGGTGTATTTAAAATATCAGGTATATCTTTAAATAAAATAGGGGAGAGTAAGAGGATTTTTAATGAAGTAAAATGATGATTTAAATACTGTATGAGGATCGTGGAAAATCTCGATAAATACATCCTTGTAGAGTATTGCGATTTTTTAACACTATTTCTACCATAGGCGGTCAGTGATTTCTTTGGAAAATCGTAGAACTTTGAGGCGCGGTCGCTTCTGAGATTTTTTATAATTTTCTCGCGGCGTACGGATCGATAAATTGATCTATTGGCATTTTTCCTTCGTCCTCTTTTTCTTTAAGGATATATTGGGTACACTTGAATCTGGCTGGAAAATGGCTGGTAGAAATAGTGTTAAAGAAACGACTGACCAATTATTTCGACTGGTTTGGTAGTTCTAGTGTTAAATAGTGATATACAGAATAAGTGTAAGGATCTTGGTTTTCTTTCTTAGAGAAGCTGTTTATAAGAGAAATGAATTTCTTTCAGCGAGCTTCTCGTTTGGATCTTTTTGTTCAATCGAGTTATCCTTCGAGGATCTTCGCAGTCGTACGCGTGAATTATAGAGGCGTGCATGGAAGAAAGTGGCCTCTCTCTCTCTCTCTTGTAACATATTGTCGGTGTAGTTGGTGACACGATGTCTTCGATGAATCGAGTGATAGGGAAGTTATTAAGTTCCAATAAGGAACGGCATATTCGAGACTTCGTGGAGAAGTAATCCTCGATGAAGAGTCATTTTCTCCGACTACAGGCGATATTTTCATAGCGCTACGATGCTTTCAAAAACGTTTTTGACAAGATCGGCCCTGCGTTTCTCACGAAAGGCAAAAAGCTTCTGATTTCCAAAAAAATCTGCACGATTATGATTAATTTTACGCCCGATTCCGCGTTCTTCGAAACATTAACTTTGCGGATAGATCCGGAAAGAAGGTCGCGCGGGGGAGAGAGATGGCCTGCGGAGAGACGAGAGCGGGAAAGTCGGGAAAATCTGGCTCCTCGGCTGATCCACCGTTAATCCATTATTAACCTCGTTGTTGCTCGCGACGCCGACGATGACCTCGGCGTAGAATAAATTGGAGGTGCATCGAGGGCGCGAGTTTTTATCGCGGGACAATTTTGTCGAGGCTCGAGCGTAGGTGGCCAGCAATGAGGAGCCTGAACGACGGAGAATTTGGTGTAATAAACCTCGATAAAGTGATAATGTATACTGCTTTATCGATACACTTGATTAGAAGCTGGAAGATGAAGGCTGGAACACTTTCGATGATCCTTAAAGCCCAGATTTTTCATAGCACCGACAAGAAGGAGAGAATAAACGAAAAATCGTGATAGAACAACAATGAAGAACCTGAACGATGGAGAATTTGGTGTAATAAACCTCGATAAAGTGATAATGTATACTGCTTTATCGATACACTTGATTAGAAGGTGGAAAATGAAGGTTGGAACACTTTAAACGATCTTCTTAAAGCCCAGATTTTTCATAGCACCCAGAAGAAGGATAGAATAAACGAAAAACCGTGATAGAACAACAATGAAGAACCTGAACGATGGAGAATTTGTTGTAATAAACCTCGCAAAAGTAATAACGTGCACTGCTTCATGGATAAAATTTACTACAAGATGGAAAATGAAGGTTGGAACACTTTAAACGATCTTCTTAAAGCCCAGATTTTTCATAGCACCCAGAAGAAGGATAGAATAAACGAAAAATCGTGATAGAACAACAATGAAGAACCTGAACAATGGAGAATTTGTTGTAATAAACCTCCATAAAATGATAACACGTATTGCTTCATCCAAATGACTAGAATTTGCAAAAAGGTGGAAAACGAGGATTGAAACACATTCGATGATCTCCTTAAAGCCCAGATTTTCCATAACACCTACAAGGGGGATGGAATAAACGAAAAATCGTGGGAGAATAACGACGAAGAAGCTGAACGAAGGAGATTCGGTCCAGCAAACTTTAATGGAGCGATACGATGAACCACTGCGCCGATGCAATTTGCTGGAGGATGAAAAATGTCAGCAAGTGCCTCCGACGATCTCGTTGAAGTGTCTAGGATGGCCGCGGTGCCGGCAGAAGGAGAAGAGGCGAGCTAAAAAGCGTAGGAGGATAACACGAGGAAGCTGCGGAACAACGATTCGGACCATCGAACCTCGACGAAGCTAAGGAAGACGACGCTCGATCAAGAAATTATCCTGGAGGACAAAGAATCCGATCGAGTACCTTGGATACGAAGGATGACGACGAATGGAGCGAAAATAAATGAAAATCTGGCAGAGAACGACAATAAGTCGATTCGCATAAAACACCACTTAATCAATTTACTCAACACGAACTTCCATGGCGATGTTTTCGATCAGTAACACAATATTCCATCGTGAAATACATTAGACGAGCACCTGATTGGATAATACATTATTTATATTAGATTATTTGTATTGTACGGATAATGTATTTGGATAATACATTGGATTGATGCGCGAATAATCTCGCTTCCAATTCTCATCTTTGATCAGAAGAACCACAATTACTTCCACGTCGTTCCTCGTAAATACCATAAGTGTACCATCGTCCTTAATAAGTAAACCTGCCATTACATTTGGCATGAATTTTAATAACAAAAAATCAGAATTATTTCGCGGCGAGCAATTAATGCGAGGTACAGGAATAAACGATTTAACGAGACAAAGGAGGGGAGGGGGGGGCACTGGCAGACCAATAACTTGCGATAATCGGGGCCTTATGCCGAATTGGAAACAGGATTGGGGAATCCCAAGGTCTGCATTATAGTAATTTAAGGCACCAAACGTCGATCGGTGCGCGGATATCATAGCCAGGAGTGTAAAAATCGAGAACATACCGGAGGCAATATGTTTCATCGCCCAACGATCTTGTCGACGTCCGCGATATTTACAATGCGCATAAACGTGGGAAGGCGACGACAAGAGATCAGCGTTAAAGCAATTCAATGCGGCCAACCCTTGGAATAAAAATCGAAATCGTATCGAAGGCGAAACTACGTCCACGAAACTGCGACGCGAGAGAAGCTTATAAGCGTGAGAGAGGAGGAGCACGAGAGATCATTATTGCAGCCTTTTGAGACATCTAACGACGATATCTTTGCATAACCGTAAACGGTCGGGGGGAAAAATGTCGGACGTGGCAAGAGCGACGCTAATAAGGCGCCTAAGCGCGGAAGAGCAACCGCCAATTATTATTATCACGGAAATTCGAGGCATTAAACATGGATAGGCGGTGTAACCGGTATGTCGAGCAAAAATCAAAAGCGCACCAAAAGGCAACTCGACGGATCGGCCGACGATTCCATCTACGTCCGCGACAGGAGTGAAGCGCAACAAGCGTCGGAGGACAACTGCAAAACGCGATTATTACAGCGTTTCAACGCGTCTAACCTCGATGACGCACGATAACCATAAAAGCAGCGTCGAATCAAAATCAAAACCCTGCAGAAGTCGACTCGTCCTATCATCGAAGGATCCCATCGACGATCTTATACGCGAGGAGACGCATAAGCGTGCGAGAACAACCGCAGTTTATTTCTATTATAAAAATTAAGCGCGTCCACTGTAATAGTACAACCAGCTTCCTTCAAGAAAAATCAAAATACTTCACAGTCGACATTTACAACCGCAACGAACCACATAATCATATACTGACAACTACAAAGGATTATTACTATAAAGTTTAAGCGGATTCAATATTAACATGATAATACAATCAGTCTGATGCAATAAAATTCAAAATCCTTGCCAGCCGACATCTATAACTCCTACGAACCACATAATCATAGATCAACAACTACACAGGATCATTGCTACAAAACTTAAGCGCATCCAATATCAAAATAGCAATGCAACCAGCAAAATGGCAATACAACAAAATTCAAATCCTTCCCAATCGACATCCACAACCCCAACGAGCTACATAATCATAGACCAACAACCATAAACGAACATTGCTACAAAACCAAAGCCAGCAAAATCCAAAATCCTCCCAATCGACATCTACAACCCTAACGAGCCACATAATCATATATGAACAACCACAAACCAACATTACTACAAAACCAAAGCCAGAAAAATCCAAAATCCTCCCAATCGACATCTACAACCCTAACGAACCACATAATCATATATGAACAACCACAAACCAACATTACTACAAAAGCAAAGCCAACAAAATCCAAAATCCTCCCAATCGACATCTACAACCCTAACGAGCCACATAATCATATATGAACAACCACAAACCAACATTACTACAAAACCAAAGCCAGAAAAATTCAAAATCCTCCCAATCGACATCTACAACCCTAACGAGCCACATAATCATAGACCAACAACTACAAACCAATATTACTACCACAAATCCAAAGCCAGAAAAATTCAAAATCCTCCCAATCGACATCTACAACCCCAACGAGCCACATAATCATAGACCAACAACTACAAACCAACATTACTACCACAAAACCAAAGCCAACAAAATCCAAAATCCTCCCAATCGACATCTACAACCCTAACGACCCACATAATCATATATGAACAACCACAAACCAACATTACTACAAAACCAAAGCCAGAAAAATCCAAAATCCTCCCAATCGACATCCGCGAGCCACCAACCCGAGCCGCATAATCCCAGCCTTACAAACAACCACGAAGGGTCATCGCTGCAAAAACGATTCCCAGATCGACATATCAAATACAGCGCCCAATGAAGTCCCAAAATCCTACCGAAGTCGACTCCCAGGATCGTCCGACGATCCCATCGACGTCCGCGTCCGCGACGAGGCGCATAAGCGTGGGAGGAAAAACGACGGAGGGAGCTGCGCGAGGGCGATTCGGCGCACCGAACGTCGACGAGCCAAGGCGAGGCGAGGCACTGCCGCGCCGATGTCTTACGGTGGCCGCGGCGCGCTCTATGGCGTGCATCATGGTGGACTCGCGGCGGTATACCTCGCCTCGGCGCGAGAGGAGAGGAGCGAGGGACACCGCGAAGCTGGGGCAAGGGGAGGAGGAGGAGGCGGGGGGGAGAGGAGGTCCGTCGAGTACAACGAGTCGGGAGGATATATACTAGGTAGGTAGGTATGTATTTCGCCTCGGGCGACTCCAGGTATAGCGGTACTTCGGACCCTCCGCCTCTCGTTCCCCTGGCCACCGCCGCCGCCGCTGTCCTCCTCCTCCTCCTCCTCCTGGTTCTGCTCCCACCCTGGCAGCCCCTCCTCTTCCAATCCTCCCCCCTCGCCCCTCGAGGCCGCGCTGCACGTGTCTGTAAGGCAGCCTCGGCCAGCGAACCGTCCTGGTGTGCGCGAGCGCCGGAGCTGGGACGAGAGCTGGTCGGGGCGTGTGGGAGCGACCGGCCACGGCACCGTGCACGGCCTGCAGGATCTCTCAAGGACGTAGGCCGTAAGCTTTTCGGACCTGACTCGACCTACTGCTGCTGGTAAGACCGGCCGGAGTGGCCGCGCGCGGAGACGTGGAAAACCACGAGACCCCCCCCCCCTCCCCTCCCTCCACCATCCCTCGCGATGGGACGACTCGGTGGTTGGAATCGCGCGGCTCCTGGATATCGGGATGGGGCGGAGGAGTATTGGGGAGGTTCGATGGGTTGGGTTTCTTTGTGGTTGGCGGGATTTTGGTATTTGGTTTTTGGGAAAGTTCGAGAGGGTTGGGTTGAAATTTTGGAGCTTGGGAGAAGATTCGCGAGGGAGTTGAGATGGTTGTTGGGATTAGGGTTGGTGAGGATCTTGATGTAGGAGCGCGTAGGGTATATGGGGACTGCTCGATGGGTTGGGGGGATTTTGGTATTTGGTTTTTGGGAAAGTTCGAGAGGAATGGGATGAAATTTTGGGGCTTGGGAGAAGATTCGCGAGGGAGTTGAGATGGTTGTTGGGATTAGGGTTGGTGAGGATCTTGATGTAGGAGCGCGTGGGGTATATGGGGACTGCTCGATGGGTTGAGGGGATTTTGGTATTTGGTTTTTGGGAAAGTTTGAAAGGGTTGGGATGAAATTTTGGGGCTTGGGAGAAGATTCGCGAGGGAGTTGAGATGGTGGTTGGAATTAAGGCTGGTGACAATCTCGATGTAGAAGTGAGTGGGATATAGGGACTGTTCGATGGGTTGAGTTCTTGTGATTGGGGAGATTTTGGTGTTGCGTCTGGTTTTTGAGAGGGTTCGACAGGGATGTAATGTAGAGTTTGGGTCCTGGGAGAAGATCCACGAGGGACTTGAAACGCTGGTGGAGAGCTCGATGCCGGAGTGCATAGAGATGAGATATTTACTTGTTCCCTGATTTTTCGACCATAATTACTGGAAGCACTTGGCTTGCGTTTCTTCGTGTCTTTTGGAAGGAACGCGAGAAAACGCTGATTTTACCGGCGTTTTATCTGGATCGGAAAGACTTCTAGTTTATTTATACATAGTTCAACCACTTTTTTCCGAGGACTGCTGGAAACGTGCAACGTTGGATCGAGTGATTCGATTTGAATTTAAAAGCAGCTAATTGTAATATGCATTTCAGAGGGACGCCGGAGTACCTTGGAAACCGTTCGTCGAACTCTCCAATGTTCTCTGTACAGCGGGAACTTCGATGCCCGCACACACGAGACCTTGGCTGCACTTCGATTATTTCGCGCGTTGGCGCGTGAATTTTCGACTGTAATACAACCATTCTAATATGTCGTTCGACAGAAATTTTGATCTAAAATGTAAAGTACATATGGCCGACTTCCACGAACCTTTATCATCTCCCATCGAACTCACCGTTGATCGAAGGAATTTCAATGTTGGCGAACACACGATTATCCACACTGCTTTTTGTCTTCACCCGATTATATCTAATCATTGTACATTACTCGTGCAATCGATGGTATTAGTTGTCGATCTCTTTTAACAGCGATCCAACTTCGACGGATAACAAACTGCACGGGAAGACCGCCGTATATACATATGACGTACGCGAATTCCAAAAATAATTGCTGGAATTCCTCGTCTTCGCTCGCACGGCTCGCGGCATCGACTATTAGGATGATTCAACTCGGAACCTTGGCGAAGGTGAGATGTACACGAAAAAAAAGCAAGGTGCAAATATTACACGAGCGAAGCTAGGAGCGCTGGCGGGTTTGCTCGTTTAACACGCGGCACGTGCTACTCAAATTGTTTAACCTCGAACTTATCGAGCATTCGCTCTATGCATTTCCCCAATTTATTCGACAAATATTTGTCTAATCCATTAACATATATA
>JBCFXI010003053.1:0-12783 GCA_038496175.1 Ampulex compressa
TGTATATATGGACCGTTTATTTTGAAAGTGGTGTAAGTCCATTTTCTCTTGTTTGGAGAAAATTAAAGATTACCATATTTGTTAATAAAAAAATATCGGTTAATATTACCGAGTGTGATAATGTTTCTACTTGTATATCGTACAAATGTAAAAAGTGGTAGCTACTGATCATACCATCTGTCTATAGAAATTGGATTTACACCCCATTATAATCAATGGCTACGCAGTTTCTTTTATCGGCCAATATTAAATTGAACAAAGCGTTGGTATTTTTTAAGGTATTAAATAATTATAACTAGTTATAAACGAAAAGTTGACGCTAAATTAAACATAAATCACGTGATATCTCACTTTTTTTTAAAAATGGACTTATACCACTTTCAAAATAAACGGTCCATGTATGTATATATATGCACAATAATAAATATTAATAAACAATGTTTTATTTTTGTTCGTTCGTTTCTTACGTCCCTTCCTTATTCTCAGTTTTTATAATACAGCTGACGAGTAAAGACCAATAACTCATCGGTTTATTCGTAATGCACGCACCTATATATACCCCTGGCTAATTATACTTTATTATTATTTATCAATTACACTATAATACGTGCCTTAATTAATTTCCACATTGGTGTCTACAGAAATGTATATCGCAGAAATATACCAAGATGCAGCATTAAAGACACGAAATTCCTCTTTTTCACTCATTTTCGGCACCTTATTTAAGATCATTCGGCCCAGGGCCCACTGTTTAAAATGGATCCCAAACCAGCAGAGCTGCACTACACGCGTATCGCGTGGAAAAACCAGAGGCGATGGACGACATTGGAACTCGGCTCTCTATCCGCGCCTCTATCCACCGCACCACCGTAGCTCCGAAACGAAATTTGCATAGCTTTCATTCCTCGAAGTTTTTAATACGCCCCAATTAAGCGACAATCGCTTTGATTCGCGCGCCCAAACACCCCGGCCTCACCGTCCCTGATAAACACCGCGTGAAAGTACGAGGCCCACCGCTGTAAGCCCGTCGCTTACGCATCGATCTATCAAATCGAACCCCGCTTCGTAGGATCCTCGCGGCGCTGTACATCACACGAATGATCCCGCATTACCCGGCGTCCCGGCAAAAGTAATCCGCGTGCCGGGCTAGGGTCGAAAAATAAATGTATCCGGGATTCGCGGAGGTGGGACGCCATTACACGTCGCCATTGTAGACACCATCGCGGGAATCTGTCCTTTTATTGTCCGGGCTCATAGACGAGCCATTGATCGTTGTGGTCGATTAACCCCCCGCGGCTCGCGTCATTTTGAGAGTACACAGGGTACAAAGGGCGCGATAAATCACGCCGGGAGGCCCGCGATAAACTATCACTTTCCACGAGTCATTTCCCGGCGGCTAACGAAGCGATTATTCGAAATTCCGCGGGCGCCTTATCAATGCCAATGCAGCGAATGCTCCTAGCATTCGGCAGGACGCGGATTTCGGGCCGTCGGTGTTGATCGCTTTCGAATAACCGCCCTCGCTGCTCGTCCCACTGGTGATTAATGGCGCCCTCAGTGAAGGCCTCGCGGAGTGGGCTCAGGGAGGAGGGAGGGCCCTTTGGGGTCCGAGGATAAAATCGCGGATGTCCCTCCTGAGGATCCAGAACGAAATCCCGGCCTCTGTGTCTCGACTTCGCTCGCGTGATGCGTATACCATCCTTCTGCTCGCTGCTACGCCCGCTTCTCTCAGAAACGACGGTGTCACGCGTGGACACGGGGAGCTTCCATTGTGAACCTCTCGGATTAGGTCTATATTGTAGCTTTGTCGAGGTCTTAGGGTAATATAGGGGTGCGACAGGAGCGGAGTATCCTTCAACGTCAAGGAATTTATGCCGAACTTTCGCTTTCAGCTTCGATCGCGGAGGTTCTAGGAAGAATCTTGGCTGCGCTCGTAAATCTTACGGGTAGTATGAAGACGTGGTATGAAGACTGGGAGAAAACCTAATGCAAATGATAATCAGCACTTCTGGTGATATCAATTTACGGATGATCTGATATAAATTCTGGGCATAGCTAGTAGGTATTTTCCTTGTTTGATGTACGAAGTTTGACTTAAAGGATTTGAGATGCGCTCTAAACGTTAAGAAAATTAGTAGGAAACATCGATACTATGGGATGATGAATAGAATGAGAAATGTACTCTTCGATGTTTATACGTAATCGGTATATGACAGCTTTGGTTATTCGAATCTCAAATGCTGCTTTGGGAATTAATGACTTTTATCTTCCGCGTCGAAGAGAGATGAAATAAGTAAAACAAGCGAGCGGCAATCATGGGCGGCCGAAAGCTCTTTCCAACCGGAATATTCGCACAAAGGTTACAACGTTTCACGTGCCCGATAAATTCAGAAATCGAACATCGAGAAACCATTATTTTTAAAGGGATTTAAAAATCCGTGGGAGAGCTGGAAAAAGGGAATTACCTTGCCCAAGAGAATTCGGGCAGGTTGGTCGGGTAGAATAATGCGAGGGAAGCGGACGATATTTATACAGGGCGTGTCACAAATAAATGTCAATATTTCCCCGGATGAATTTGCATGCCGAAACAAGCGAAAACTGTTATGCGAATGAATATTCTACCTGTTACGCCTTTTCTTAGGATTTCCTGAATAATGGATCGCGGTTATGGTTTATGCATTTCCTACCATCTTTCCGTGGCTCGAAGAAATCTCGGGAAGGACTTTGCAGATCGATGAGTAGACCAAAATAGGCTCATTGCCATGGCTAGTCGAATCTCATTACTCAAAGCTAATCGATCATTATTTTTCGAGTACATCAAATCTATTTTCTGTTAGAATAATTTAAGAAACAAAAATACAGGAATCGCAAGGAATATGTATTCTGGAATTAAAGTTTGGTATTATGATTGCAAACTCCTTTCTTTTTTTTTGATTTTCCTACAAGTCCAAAACGATGGTAGGTATCCTTTATATCTATTTTTCTCCCTCGCTTAACTAGTTAACCAGGAAAGAGCGGTTAACCGATTCTTAGAAAATATCATCCTACCCCTCAAAACGAGTCGATCAGAAATAAAACGTCCCTCATACAAGAGATATTAATAAAATCTCGACCCTTTACTACCACCGTGCGACCATTCAATCCTGCCAGATCATTCTCTCCGTATCTCATCAATTTCACTCGACGATCCCCAGTCGTGTTTTGTGCCAAGAAACGGCTTTTCACTCGCCCGCGCTTCACGCTTATCCAAACTCAACCGGCCCGATTAAAGGCGTTATTGGCGGCCATTCCTGAAACGCTGTGTACCAATGCAATGTATGAAACGCGAACGAAAACATTCTCGCCACGATCGTTGCTCCGTTTGTTGTTGCAATTCCTTTATTCCGTCGGATGCTCGGTGCAACGGCGCCGACTCGCCCGGGGGCTCTGTATTTATCGTGCGCCGCGGACTCGAATTTTACGTTCCCGAATCGAGACATAAACCACTCCGCTCCCAGCAAAGTAAATTAGTCGCCGTTGGCAACACTCTTACTCCGTTTCATATTTTTTTAGAGTCGCGCGATTTTAATTCTATCCCTTCCCCCTCCCCTTCGCGCGGCCATTCCATTTCCTCCGCGGCGCGACACTCGAGCCCTCGACGATCGAATTGACCCATTGCCAGATGGAAAATCCCACCTCCTCGCGAAGCCTCGGATAATCAAACGGATCGCCTTTTAGGCCGCTCTATTCGCGCGAGTTTCAAGCATTGGCACGCCGGGATTTATCTCGAAACACTCGTGGAGCCGTGGATGAGCGCTGGCTTTGAGCTTCGTTCTGTATCGCCGGCGCGCAGGGAGCTGACGAATCGCTATCAAAAAAAATTTCCTTCCGACATTCCTGCCGGCACGGTTAAATATATTGTCTTTTGGTTTGATTTATGGGACTGATCGTTATTGGGCTTCGTGAAAGTCGATGGAGAAGTGCAACGTGCGTTGGATTTTATGGAAATAGTGTGATTTGCCTAGTAACCGTGGTTTGGAATAATATCGATGGCGAATTCGAAGAATGATGGTCGATCGAGACGTTTATACATTCATCAGAATTTGCGCCATTATCTTGGAAAAGTTTTAAAAATGTAAAAATGATTTTTATATTTATTACAATGTCATTCCATTGATTATTCTAACTCAAGGGATTAATGTATTTTAATGATCACTTATGTACCGAGTATTTATTGTCGTAAATCGTTGAGGTTATTTGTTGTTAACTTCAAATGCCATCGCTGATAGTAAAAAAAAAACATGCACTTCGCTAAATATGATATATCATAGACAGAGCCAATACCGATGTCAGTTTAGCAGTATATGGAACGATGTATCAGGGAATATTAATGTCCCTCTTTTGGCATCTGAGCGAGAAACAAGCGAGAAACATCGGCCAAGAATATCTTGCGGATAAGAAATGCCACTTAAATTCTTTAAACTTTCCTGGCATCCTTCTCGGGGGCTTCTTAAAAATGTCTGGAAACGGTGCTTATCTTGCGCTCGTGGGCCAACTTTCTCTATGAAAGTCCTGGATGTAAGCGTGCGGAGCTTAACCATCGAATATAGGAGCTGTTTTCGAAAGCAGCTTTCTTCAAAAAGTGCCTCGCGATATTCTAATGAAACGGACAAGTGGAATTCGAAAAATCGAGAATTGACCATAAGCAACAGGCCGCAGCGTGAAATAACGATTGCGAGAGCACGAGGTAATAACACCAGCCTTTTTATCACCGAGTCGAATCTAATTAGCGAGTATTATCGCTGAAAATAATCCGTTCGCTGGCTTCTAAATCGCACGTAGGATCTCGAGGATAAACAGGATTGCTCCGATCGAAACTGAAAACGAGGTGCTACCTATCGCATACTCGTGAATGGAAGCTATATCAAACGTTTCTACTAACATCCGTACTGTGACTTGTGCCAAGAATCGTTAAAAATCCTTTCCTCGACATTTTACACATTCCATCTCATGGACAAAAAAGGATCTGGTGGATAATCAAGCGCGCTCTAATATCTCATACTTTTCTGACAACCTTCTAAAGCTTCTGCTCTTTAGAATATCTCGATGCTGTACTCATCGTACACATCCAAGGTAGTACTGATTATAGACTCGTTGATAAACCTTCTATATTAAAGCGTATACACGGAAATCGTGTTCGACTTGGTGCACTTTTCAAATCATCGTCCCCTTAAGAGGCGCGCAGTAATGCTCCGATAAAGGAGAACAGTGAAGAGGGAAACTCTCGAGGTCCAGTTCCAAGCCGCGAATGCGCGAACACGGGGGCATAAAGCGGCTGCTTTTATTAACGCCCGGAATCTAACCAGTGCGAATAATCTGTGGAAACGATCTGCGCGACAGCCTATAGATCGTATCTCGGCTGGTATACGCGGCGGCTCCTACGAGAACACTTACGAGCCTAATTATACGAGAAGGCACCAGAATCCGGGCTTAAAAGCTTTATATATATAGAGTAGCCTGATATATCGCCGGAACGTTTAGTGGAAACCGCGTTTACAAACATCGGCCGGGGCGTCGCCAAAGATAATCGTCCTGCATTTAACTTGCGGGAGGAATTAACCGGCCATTCCGAATACCAGTCGCCGATTTCGAAAATGCGCGCAGCCGAAAAATAGCGTCGAGAAGGTCGACGAGGTTCGCCAAGCGAAGGTCGACGTTTGCTCAAACGAAACTCGTGGCTCTTCTCGAGGAGCCAAGTGTCGTCTGTGATTTTGTTGAGGATGTTGGTACAAAACTCTCTTTCGCGAATTTCACTGAGACATACTTGAGTTTAATTTTTAAGTCTTTAACGATTTTTATGTTATTTTACAAATACTATTGTGTTATAAAACGACGTGAGTAATCTTTGTTGATTAATTACTAAATTGTGGATTTTATTATTAGCTTTGTTATGAATTTACGAATTTCACTGAGATATACTTGAGTTTGATTTTTTAATTTTTACCGTTTTTTATGCTATTTTACAAATATTATTGTGTTATAGAACGACGTGAGTAATCTTTGTTGATTAATTAGTAAATTGTGAATTTTATTATTAGCTTTATTATGAATTTGCGAATTTCACTGAGATATATTTGAGTTTAATTTTTTAATTTTTACCGTTTTTTATGCTATTTTACAAATATTATTTTGTTATAGAACGATATGAGTAATCTTTACTAATGAATCAGCGTTGAATAACATTACATTGTGCATCTTTATATGAAAATGGTCTCTTTACTTTACGCAGCATGACGATTTTATTGCTTTATCAACTTGTGCGATGATGCTGATTTTTATTCTCGCGAATAATACAATTTCAGTATAACGCGTGCTTAAATTTACGAGAGTCGGTTTCAAAATATTGTTCCATCCGGGGGAAAAGAATGCGCATCTTCTGGGAGAGGCGAGGTTGAGGATGGATCGGAACAACTCTTTGAATCCCCCATGTTTTTATTTCGACACGTTTGTGGCCGATGAAGAAACGTAGCCGAGCTTTAAAGACAGCTGTTCCTAAACTGCTTGCCGACCGAATCTGGCAAAGGTACCGCTCTTAGAAGCATACCGCCCATTTATTTTCTCTTATGGCGCATTTCGCTTACCTCGTTCTGAAATCAGTGCGGGGAGACTGTAAGCGTAAACCTTACACCGACAGCCGGATATTTACATCCGCTTAGAATACCTTTTTACTGCTCCTTAATCCTCAACAATGGCCATTTTTACTAAATTCCCTCGCTTTCGATAAGAAAATTGCATTGGTAAATTGCTCGTGAAATTTCAAAATAAAGCAGTACTGCTGTTTTAAATCAGAATTGTAATGCTAGATTAAATCAGAATCATCATTAAAGCAGAATTACTATTTTAAATAAGAATAACGACTTTAGTAGTATTCCACCGATGTTTTATTTTCTGTTTCAAAACTACTTTGTTAAAGCACGATTCCTAATCTATAACTCAAACGAACAAAAAAAGAGAGAGCAATGTAAATCGTTTTTATACAGACCCCTATGCAGATCTCATATACAGATCCAATTATTAATAAAAAAAAAATCCACAATGCTCTCGAACGATCGTTTAAAATACTTTTCTGCGCAACCAAGGAGCAATGGATATAAATACAAAGCAGTTCAATATCGCTCCCTTCCAAAAATCGATGATACGATGCCACTCTTTATTATAGGATATGAGCGGTTACATCCTTACAACCGTTTAATTATAGAAATCTATTTGCCTTCACCAAGCGCCCGGAATGTGCTCCTATTCGTCTTCATTTTGGAATACCGACAAATCCGCGCGTTAAGACGCCGAAGTGAGGGCACGAGTGAAGAGAGATAGCCGCATTTAACTTGTCAGAATCGCCACGACGCATTACACCGGCCTGGCACGTCATAATCAACGTGGCAATCGGCGGGCTTACGGTGCAGATTGCTTTCAATCTAGTGCAGGAAGTACAGAGAAATTCGCATTTGCCCGCACGATGGAAAGAAATTCCAACCGACGGCGATGAGGATATGCATCAAAGAAACACTTCACCAACGATAAGATCCGTTTTTTTTTTTTTTGCTCAGCTACTTTATACAATCCGATATAATCGCGCCTGCATGAAGAGGTCGATGCTTATCGTTTATAATAGATCATAATGTTTAGAGCCGACTCACCATCGTAGGATCTGCTGTTGAACGTGGATCCGCTAATGAGGCTGCGCGAGTGTTTAAGAAAACCTCGACGCTGCGCCTCGATTAGTTATTCAGCAACAAAATGTAAATACACAGATTCAACCCATTATTTATATTACGTCCCTTTTCTGGGACGATTGTTTTTTATTTTTTTAGCCTAAGTAGTGGGACTCTTAGTTTTGATCGTTGTGCTTAAATGTTGTTTTGATTGGTATATAAGTTACAAACTCGATGAGAATATTTTTCATCTAATCAGCTTACTGTAGGAAATTAATTACTTAGTGCATTTTTAGGTGTACACTTGGCTTTGGCATGTAATAGGTCAAACTTATATTTCAGCCTTTTTAGTCACTCGTAATTCTAAGATTAATCGTCTATTAAGCTTCCCCGACAACTCGAGCAAGACTTGAATTCCCTCAAAGAAGAACAACACCCGAATACCTCGCGCGATCGAGCGCTTATCGCATCGATCCTCAGAACGAAGTACTTTTAGAACATCGAGTTTGTAGCTTCTCATGAAAAATACCAACGTTCCCAAACGAGTCCATCAAACTTTGACTTCACGCTCTATTTTCTCCTCGCGGACATTCATAGTACGGTCAAATAAGTCGGATAGTATCGAAGCCGTAGAAATCTTTCTGGGCGCTCAACACTCATCGAAACGAGGTAAATCGGGGTGTCACCTGCGTAAACACGATGCAGCTGCAACCGAGGGCCGGCCAAGATACGCGCACGTCTGAGCGGTTAACAGGTTAATAGACGTGAGGAAGGAGCGCGGAGGGAAGAGGAAAAGGAGGCAGTTTTTCTCTTCGATTTGAACGATCCTCGAGGTCCGTAATCGAGGAGGGCGCGATATCGCGATGCTACTGCAGACTCGTTTTGTCTCGAAAAAGAGATGAGAGGAAGAGGAAGAGGGGGAGTGGCATCGAAACTTGGTTGAAAGTTCCAGGAAAATTGCCCCTGCGGGACTCATGAGTCGGGCTAATACACTCCCAGGACGTCACAATCGGCACTCGTGTCGGCGGACAATCTCGAAAGGCGCCGTTGTACTCGTTAATCCGGATGAAACTGCGCTGGTAAATTTCGGAAAGGACATCAGCGCGGCCGTTGCACTCCGCGTATCGAGGTATGAAATTTGTAGATCTTATCCGCGCACTGCAGAGTGGCTTCACGGACGGAGTGGCACTGGCCAAAATACCCCAATGCAAAATGTCTCTCGACGAATAGCCCGCATCGAAGACCTCTGTAATGGACAGTTAATAAAAGAATTGTACATACGTGATTATTGGATGACGGTCGCTTAATTCTGTCGGTAAGCGTCATCGCTTTTTTGCAGGATATGTTGTTTATCGAAGTATCTTTAAAATAGCGCTGATAGAGACTCAATCGCGATGCTTTTTATATTTATCGTCGACTCTTTCTTGGAAGGCGAGGTTTTTAAATAATATTATTTCAAGATGTGTAGGAGGAAGGAAAGATCGATATACTCGATAAGAATAACGTTAGATATTAATGAATAAATAATGAATTTATGCGTCCGTGGGATGAGGTTGGGAACTTTGATTTGAGTTCCAATTTATAACTTTAAACTCCCTTAATACACCGTGACAATATTATCCGATATTAACCGCTATTTCCTTTTCCGTGAAGTTCTAAAAATGAAAAGAAAAACGAAAGTTTCGAAGAAGAAAAACTAATTCAAGGATTAAATTTGATTTTCTATTCGTCATCGACGAGCTCAAAATCTCTAAAGCATCGGGATTCAATTAATTCTGATTTTCAACGTACACCATTGAGTCCATTTCCTTCAACATTTCGTCCTTAGATCTGTCATCATTGACCTGAAACATTTCAATGCACTGATTATCATACAAATCCAGGGACGTCTTCGTTGGGCACGATGTCAGGATTTCGAACCACTGTGCGTCGGTGTACGCGTCTCCTTTTGGATATAGACCGGCTTTCATTTCGGTTGATAGCGATGCACGATGTGTATTTCTCTTTTATGCCGTTTGAGAGAGCGTCATCGAGGAACCGTATAGCTCATCAGCGCTCCCGGTCAAGAGACCGAAGGAAATTCGAGTCGTGCCGGAATATTTCCCACGTGAACGGTTCCCTGTTATCGTGGATCCCGGATAATTTATGATACCAAGATTTGTTTAACATGCCCGAGGTGCTGCGCGGTTCCTCAGGTCTTCTCGTTGGGCGATGGAATACGAGGAAAGGCGCGGTACGAAAGCGTCCTTATAAACCGTAGACAAATGTCTCTACAATGCCAGAATTCTTTTCCAATTATACACAGTACCTTATATCACTGATTAAATCACCGAGTCTTGATTAATCGCTGAAAAACAACGCGAATAAAGTGACATTGACACGCTTGTACATACCTTATACATACGGTTTTTCTTCATATTATTTTATATTATTACATATCAATTATATTATTTGGTGGTTCGGAACCCACCTTAAACAGTAGGTCCTAGGCCAAACGACCTTAGCAGTCGATGCTGAAAAATGAATTAAAAAAAAAATTATATTATTTTTACGCATCAATATATATTATCTTCATATCACAACGTGGCTGTACACAATTAATATAATCCGCTATAATCATTTCGAATAAATCCCATATCACGAAATTCATATCGATCGACTCTTGGCCTATCAAGGCTCCAACGATCGATCTAAAATCTGGCCTGACAATGGACCCAAAATAGTATCGTAGCACAATAGAGCATAGAGTGTATTATAAAGGATAACATAATCCAGCGTAATAATCCGCAGGAAATCCAGCATAGCAGTGACATTGGTTGGCACGGTATTTGACCAACTGGTGGGCCGGGCCCAGGCGAACGTGTCCAGCGCTTTACGCGTATCGACCAACGTGTTTGGTATGCATTCGTGGATTTGCCCGTCACTCGTAAGGGCCGATCACGAAAGGCCATCCTCGCAGTATCGACGCGAAAACTCGTTTCCTCTCTTACACGCCATCGAGGATAGCCAGGAGGAAGGATGAAAGATTCAGGGGGTAATTTGTAACACGCTTGATCTTCGCTCTCTGCATTAAGGACGGAGGCGCTTAGCTACTTAGCTCTATTGCAATAAGAAGGAGGCCGCTGTCTGGCTTGCCGCTTCGACGAGCAGGCCGAAAGGAGGGCCCTTCCCGCAGAGGAGAACCTAGGCCAGGCTACGTAGGTACGTCGACATGGTCGAATTTTGTCCCCGCACAAAGGGGCCGGCCATCGATGACGCGTAGAGGTATAAAATGCACTCAGGAAAAATTGTAGGAAACTCGTGGGGCCGTGGCTGGGCCAAAGGGCGGCCAAATGAAAAGCTAGCCCAGGCATAATAGCCCGAAGAACGGTTTCCCCGATCCGGGCTGCAGCGGCACGTCCACTTACTTCCACCGGCGTAAAAAGCCGCCTACGTGCTCCGGCTCCGCGTCGCTTTGATCGAAGGAAAACAGCGGTACAGAGTCCGGGGGTGTATAAAGCATCGGGGATGGAGGAAACGAACTATGGAGCCTTGGATTTCGAGGGGACAGGAGGAATCTCGGGGCTATAAATACGTTTCGGGTGCTGGCTCGGTTACATCGATATCCTCACCGCGTCGATACGGCCGCGGGGCTAATATTTGCCCTGGCACATCGATCCCAGTGTCCTCCCGGCGCAAGTAAGATTTTTCGCGTAGGAACTCCCGGAATAATAGAGCCGCGGATATTTTCGCGGATCCTCCTCTCGTCGATCGGATCGGAGGATGTGTTACCAAGGACTGTAGGGAAGGAGCGGCTTAATACAGGCTGGCAAATACCAAAGCGCGGAGCAAATATTTCCAGGCGACAAAGGAAACCGGAGACCTCCCACGCGCTCGAGGAATGGCTAAACAATCTCGAGGCGCGATTTCGATACGACGCGGTGAAAGAAGCGCGGAGTATATCTCCGTAACGCAGTTTCGATGTAGAGCGATTAGCTGAATAATTGAGGCGCTCCCTGCGAGGACGATCTTTTCGTATCGCGCGAATCCTGAGCGGAGTCTATAGGGAGAAATCCCCGCGTATGAATAATAAAAGCGTTCGCTCCCTCTCTTTATTCTTCCGGGGCTGTGCGAGCATTCGTACGATTTCCATTATTTCGGAATTTCGCTTAACGCCATTTCCATGTGTAATGAGACACGATTTACTCGTAATAGAAGAG
The DNA here is from genome assembly GCA_038496175.1 of Ampulex compressa. NCBI lineage: Eukaryota > Metazoa > Arthropoda > Insecta > Hymenoptera > Ampulicidae > Ampulex > Ampulex compressa. Next base: position 11,891 of record JBCFXI010003053.1, read on the forward strand.
AGCTGAGTGTCTACATGGATCGTATTTATGTACAAATTTGGTATGGTAAAAAGGACGCGAATAAAGGTCTAAATGTCCAGACGGATGTATGCCGGAGTTAAACAATGGCCGCGATGGGGAGCTGTCCCAAATTCAAATCTCGATCATGACTCAGGAATATTTTCGCCTTACGCGTATACCGTAGACCCACTGGCTTCAAATCCACCTTAACCCCTTCGCTCAAACCAAAAGCGGCCACCGTGCGCGGGACGATATTCGCTCATGAGTCACCGAGACGTTGCATATACGGCGTTCGCGAATAACGATGCTCCTCCATCACGTGCACCTACCTCGTACACGCGAGCAAATCCCAACATCAGGCCGCAGGTTATGCGAGTTCAACGGTGAATACGAAAAATCCGGTGGAAAAAGGGGGAATTGAAACAATCGTCGGTGCGGCGATCGCGATGGTAGATCTGGAAGACTTGGACGACTCTTGGACGACGAACTCCCCAGACGACAGCGACTCTTATCGATATAAGCGACCATTCAGACCTCAGGACAAAGACGTTCGACGCACTGCGACGCGACAGAGCTGCAGACTGAAAGACAGTATCTCTTGCGATCCCGGCTAGATCGGACGCAGGAAATACATGATTTCTTTTTCGCGCGCTCTACTGCTCGGCGATCTTAAAATTCGAGTGTTCCAAATTGCGCGGTCGGTGCGCTAACTTTTATTTGCTGGCCACGCGACTCGTTGTGTTTCACGCACGCTTCCTTCGGAAACACGTGATATATAGAAATATTGCGTGTTTCTAAAAATGTCAAATATAGACATGTAATAAATATAGACTGTAAACATATAGAAGTAATTAATAATATAGAGAAATATAGAAATAATATATATATATATA
>JBCFXI010003054.1:0-12780 GCA_038496175.1 Ampulex compressa
AGGGAGGGAGGGAGGGAGGGAGGGAGGGAGGGAGGGAGGGAGAGAGTGAGAGAGCGAGAGAGCGAGAGGGTAGGGGAGGCGAGAGGGAGAGAGGGAGTTTTGTATATCGTGACAGATTGGACAGGCAGAACGCGACTAATTGAGTCGTTCGAATTTTTTCTCCGGAACGCGCGAGGAGGGCGAGGTACGGCCCGTTTAATGCGGCCGGTGCTATTGATGACTCTTCGTTTAATCTCGTTCTGTTCTGCGTCCTTGTATAAAGAGCGCTCGTTTATCATACCGAGATTATGATAGGAGCTCGCCCGAACGAAGACATTACGCGTACGATGGCTCGGGGATTCATCTCGGCACGGTATACCCTCGGTCTACGTCCCGTCCTTTTCTACCCTCTCTCCGTACGATGCTACGAACAGGGGGAAAGAGTCAAACGCGACTCGACCCTTCCGATTCCGTGGCTTATCGCTTCGCGATGGACGAAAGGCGCTTCCTTTCTGGGCAAGAGAGCGAGAGGAAAGGAGCTTCGACACGAGCTTTGACGCGTTTGAAACGAATTAGATATGTTATTGGCGTAATTGCATTTTTAGAACGTGCGTTAACCGCCTACCGAACCGAGAATGCACAGAGAGTTATCGTATTATCCTCGCCGATACGGTTAAGTTATTGCGCGAGCATCGATCTCGGTGTCCTACTTTACTCCGTCGTTCGCCATTCATCGCGTCATTCGTCATTTTCATATATGCCGATATATGAAAAGCCTCGTTTTAGCTCGATATTTTTTATTTTAAATAGCGGGCGAGAGGCCAATCAATTTTAGCGAACCGTGCCGAAAATTGCAGAAAGAAAAGGGAGCTCGGTGACGTGCGTGACACACTTTTACGGTGGATCGGCGCGGGAGATTTATCGGCCGGTGGTTTACGCGCCTCGTAACGAGCCACTCGTGATTTCTTTCTCCTTGATATTCCTCCCGACGTGGCGTCGCTGTCACGAGACCGGCCGCGAGACAATGAGAAGGATAGAAAACACAACGTCTCGCGCATACCTCGGCAACGTGTGGCTCGTGGATAACCGAGGCACCTGTCAATCTGTCAAACTTTATTCCTACGTACTACCCTTCTTGCAGGTACGCATATGCGCGTACACTCTTGTCCATAAGTGACTCGCCGCTTACCGTGGCCAGCAGTTTGAGGATATCGGCTATGAAATAACTCGACTTACGAAATAAGATCGATCGTTTTTGTACGTATCTCAAATGTGACGTTTATTCCAATTATGCTAACCGAGGTTCTCGAATTATTTTGATAAACGCGTTCGAGTCTTTCGATCATTGATTTACGATTGGAAATCGCGAAATTTAGCGTATAGTCCGTCATAGTCCGCGAGAGAACAAATCAAGCCGGAATACTGCGTTCGACTTTGGGCAACGAGGTTATTCAAAACGAATCGGTGCCTCGCCGGAGTGTACGCACCGGGCCTCGATCGTAGATCACGAGAAAAAAGTTTGTAAGGGGAGAATGTTATCCGAGGAGAAGAGCGATTTCGCGAACAAAGGAAGCGAAAAATACGTCGCGCCGGTGTACGGTTACAGGCGCAATACCAGAATGCGCATTTGTCGTGCCGCGCAGAATCGTTTACTTCCGCCGCTTCGGCTGCGTAGAATTTGATACCGTCACGGATGCGCCGAGTCGACCCTGGATATCTTTATTCCAGGCCCCCGCCATGGAAGAGAGGAAAAATGAGCGAGCTGGAAAATGCTTCGACGCGTATCTCGTCCCTCCCCGGGAGCGTGCACCAACCCCTTTGATGCCTTTCAAATGGGATTTCGAGGAGCGTCTTTGTCCCTCGAGGGAAGAGATTCGATCGCAATGAAACGAATGAGATTTCTTTCGAAACCTTTGTGGCGCTTTTTCGACGTCCATCGAGTGTACGGTACAATACGGATCTTTATTTTGTAACAGGATACAGCTTGGTTGCTGCCGCATGCGTGGGTGCCTGAAAGGACCCTGGGATTCCCCCATTGATCTTCTCGATCGAATCTCGAGGTTTCGAGGATGCCGTTCAAAGGCCGCCTTGTACCGGTAGTCTCTTTCAAATCCAAAAGAAAGTGTTCCACTTTTCCGCGATGATAAAGGACGCTTTGCCATGACGCGTAGCTTGCATGGTAAATATAACCCAGTTACGCTAGACGAGAGAAAGCGATAATAACGACGGTCATCGTCGTCGTCGCGCATGAAAAACTCGAACGTCGCATTCTCATTCGCCGTTTACCCTCTAAAGGAACCGCGGATAAAACGGATTTCTTTGACCCACTGCCTAGGAACCGCTGTCACAATACGCGCGTAATTTTCCTCGTCAAACGTCGATCCACGCGATGAAGAATATTTCCGTCGTACGTCTGGTCACGAGCCACCGCAAATAAATCGCAGTAGGGTGGATCTATACACGCGGCGCGGCAAAATCTCGCGTATACTCTAGGCGAGGATCGTGCAAAGGAAGGGATCGAGGGCGTAATGCGGGTTCTTCCGAAAAGCGCGAGCTTCTGGGACGCCACGTGGAAGCTGTCCGCGTTTCGCGGCGCTTCACGGTCGAGCAGGTCGGATCGAGATCCGTAGGTTTCTCGGGCCGACGCGGGAAACCGAATCTCGGTGTCCAGGTTAGGAGCGAAGCCGTTGGCCACGTAGGCGAGGGTTTCTGGTGGGTTAAGAGCGGAGGCAAAAAAGGGCTCGGGATCATCCGGGGGGTGGGGTAAAAAAAGGCGGTCCTGCGGTCGGCGCCGTGGGGCGATCGAGGATCGGCCGCGGCTTAGATCGAGAAAGAAAGGACTCGAGGCGGGAGGAGGAGGGATTATTTGCATTTTAATTTGCATATTAAAACATGCCTCGTCGATCAGCCGTGTGCGGGGCTGCGAAATATGATACCCTGCACTCCGCGGCCGTCGCATTAACGTTGTAAAGGTGAGTTACACGACCGCAAGGCAACCCGACGGCCATGAAATCGTTCACGCATGCCGATCTTGAAATATGCACCCGTGGCCCGAGATTACCGCTGCTGGATAGCGCCGTTGTCCCGCTCGCACGGCGGATCGATCCGTATCGGGCCCTATAGCACTTACTTCAGTATTTGCGCAGAGTGCCGACATCACCCTTTCGATAATTGCGGGGCTAATCACGCGCCCCTACTCGCGAGCCGCGGCCGCGGCCAACCGCGATTCTCCAACGATGAGGATTGCGGACGGTCGACCGACATTGGCGACGTTCTGCCGTGCATACATATTGACCTACCAGGAGATTTCGACGTCGAGTATCGAGCTTTGCGTCAAATTCCAATGCCGAATGCCAGACTCCGAGCTCTGAGAGCAGTGAGAGGACCAGGTCTCCAATGTTTGGTACGCACGGTGATACCTGGGGGTACGTCGATCAAAATTTTGATATATCGTTTCTAGAGCATCCGACTGTTCAAAGACCGAACTCTGGAAAGAATTGTTTCTGTTCGATTAATCGCTGTTTTTTTCCACGTGACGCGTACACGGTAGCTCTGGACTCTAATTCAGAAACGGTAGATTCTAGGCTAAATGATCTTACCGGTCATAATTAGCCTTAGAGGACAGGAATAACTGCTAAAGTATCGTTCGTCAAAGAAACTATAAATCGACGTCGATAGAAACGTGAGATTAAATCTGCACTCGGTAGGACAGTTATGAGACGTATCCATTCGGGCAGTAGTTACGCGGAGCTGCGAAATTAGGCTATTCCTTTTAAAGCGCGCCGCTAATAAAGCTGTGCTCGCGGCAAAGAAAGTTTTTGCGGACAAGGCGGTAATGTCGATCGATAATTATTTCGAATACAAAATCGTGACTCCCCTAAGATTTGATCGCTTTTCACCGTCGTTGTCATTCGTTATATCTTATCCATGCCCGTCACTCTTTCTTGCGTCGATTAGCTTCGAACGATAAATCATCGACGATATCGCTTTTTACGATGACGCCACGATATCTAGCCTGTCCAGATCCGGTGGTACGATTTGCATCGATTACTTAACAGTGCCCGCTTTGCAAAATCTACCGCCGCTGTTTTTTTTATTTCGTAATATATATATATATATATATATATATCGATCTCGGCAGATGACGTAACGCGCGCAAAAGATATCCGAGATGAATTATGCTCCAATTGCAGCGGCACAGAGTTCAAATCCTCGCCATAAATCCAAAAAAAATCGAGTAACGAGAAATTCCGACGAAGGAGGTACGGTGTTACAGCGACTACAGAACGCGAACTTGTACGGCAAAGCGTCGGCCATAATTTCTGAATTTTTGTAACCAATAACGGATACCACAGTCCTTCCGGTAGTTCAGAACTCACCTTAAACGGCAGGTCCTAGGGTGTAAGAGCGCGGTTATCGACGTTGGGGAACAAATAAAGGAGCAAGAAATTCTTACCATCCAAGACTGAAAGTTTCTCCTTACGTCCGTAACGTCGCAACGATGAGAAAAAATCAAGTGGCCATAAGTTACTCGGAGGCTCGTACGAACGTCTAACTTCACGGTAGGTTTACCGAGCAACAAACACGATCCCTTATAGACTCGATTCGCTCCAATGCCCGTCGAAGATGATGCGCGTATCGATCACGCGACGTAGGTCTGACGCGGCCCTCCGCGTCTCGCCATCCCATATGCCCGAATGCCGCACTCGCTTCAAACTCTTCGGACACTTCTTCTTTCTTACGCTCGCTCAGTTTCGAGCTTCGATTATTTTTCAGATCTCCAGAAAATTTGTACAGCAATCCTAAGGGTTTTAAGCGACCATGCGCACCAACGTCCAGTCTGCACCTTCGAGAAAAACGCGCGGATCTCGCTTGGCTAATTCTTTAAATAAGCACGGTACGGATCGCAATCTGTATTTCCTGAACGTCTGCATAAAGTTAAGTCTCCCGCGCAGCAGCAGGAGAAGCATTATGGATGAATTTGGAGTGCAAAAGCCGTATTAATGGGCATAAACGCGTATCGCCGCTTTTGAGTAAACGAGAAAGAGAGAGGAAGAAGTGGACGCGAGGAGGAAGGAGAGTGGATAGGGGGGAGGAGAGAGAGAGGGGAAACCGGCTACTCTTCTTTGCTATAATCGAATAGACGCAGCTGTGCGCACCACGCGCTCGTAAAACATTAATGACCTATAGCCGGCGCGACGGTCGACGATCGTTTTACGTTATTATTCCTGAAAGTCAGGGCCCGCCGGTGTGTTTACCTCGGCATTTTCAATTTTCTCGATCGTGGGTGAACCGGACGCCGCACGCCGGGACGTAAGGACGGCCGAATCCCCGCCGGCGTCTCGGGATCCTCCTCTCGGTCGGACATTAGCGCAGAGTCGTGTCGAAAGGAGAGCCCTTAGGAACATAGGGATTATTCTCGTATCGTTATAACGAGAGGTTTAAGATCGCGGAACCGTGAAATCGAGGACTCCTCGCATGGTCGATCGTCCTTTCCGGACGTTAAGTCGGTCATCGGTCTAGTCGAAGGATCGGAGTACGGGGTGTCCGATAAGTCGCTTCTTATTCTCGACCGATCGTCGCTTCGCTCTACGCACCGATGGCGCATCCCGTCTTTTGACCTTCGCCGCATCGAACGACGTTCCGCGCGACGGGTCCTAAGAAATAGGCGCGTAAGGGAGCAAGTTCCAAAAGCATCGGCTCGCGAACGACGTTGGATTTCGATGATTCGAAAGCGAGGAAGAATTTATCGGACACCCCGTAGACGTCGAATAGCTCGGCTGGATAGGAGATAACGTAAGTTACTAAATTGTACGTTAATACAGAGTAAGCGGACCGTTCATAAAATAACTAAGTATATCGATACAAAGCGAGATAGGCTTTAACGAGTACATCGATCGTATCGAATTCCACGAGCGAGACGAAGAGGCAGTTTCCTCCTCAAACACGAGAGCGGCGATGTACGTTTATCGTTGCACGGATAATCGTAAGCCGAGAAAAGTGCTGGGTAATTGACGTACACGGCGCGGCGATGTAGTATTCGAGTAAAAACGTTCGCTTTTATTTTCACCTCGCTACAACTTCATTCAAAATATACACAAAAACATACAAATATTACAGTATTCGCGTGGATGTCCGGCCGGGGATCGGCCGGGAGGGACGAGGCTGCCTCTCGAGGTTTTTTGAGCGTGACAAGATTCGATTTCCTACCGTGTACCCGCGCGAGGAGCCTGCGTCCCGACCGCCCCTCCGCGCCCCTTTTTTCCACTCCTCTTCCTCGCTCCACGCCCGGATCCGCCGCAGCCGCCAACCTCCTGCCGGCCACCTCCGCCTTCCTCGAAGCGTTTCGAGGAGGATCCCCCGGCTTTGTAATCGCGCCTTTAACCACCGATCCCGGCCCCGTCACGCAACGTGAGCGCGCGAATCTTTAGCCTCCCGGTACACGAAGAGGAAGCCGTGCCCTATGGAGCATGACGAGTTAATGGATTAATCGTCGCAAACTATCGCCCTCCGCCGCACCAGATCCCTGCCTCGAGCGCTTCAACGGTGACCTAGACCTCCGAAGGACGTCGGCCATTTCCTCTTCCTGGAACCCGATCGGCTCCTTTACACTCCGCCGCCGATTTATCCTCCTTCGCTCCCACCTCCTGGACGCGCCCTCGCCAAACGTCTTTCGAGACCCTAAACTTCGATTCCACGCTTTGCTCTCCGCACAGAGGCCGCCAGTGTCTCCTTGCTTCGTGGATCTCGAGAAGAGGGAAGAACGATTTATTCGAGCGTTGGGCGTGGAGAAGGCTGTCCTTTGCGAGGTTGGTCGCTGGGATATTCTTCGCGGAGAGGAGTATTCCCTTGGAAATCGAAGGGATTTTGGAAAGATGCACGGCGGATGCCGTATGCTCGGCGAGAGAGTGGATGGCGCTTCGCGTAGGAAGGTAAAGTTCGTTTGTCATATTTAATGATATCGGAGGGCTGGCAGCGCGGATGCGCCAATACCGGAAGCCACGACGGTCCGCTACATCCGTTCTACGCGCACGAGACCGTAATTACGCGATAATTTTCCTCGGTCAACAGCCCTGTAAATCTTCCGGCCGGTACACCCCACGGAGGACGGCCACCTCCCCCCCTCGCGGTTCCTCCAGCAACGCGCTGTCCCGTCTTGGAAAGAGAACTCTGCGAGGATCGCTTTCTTGGTAAATAACGGTATCGAAATTAGTATCGTCGCCGTAAAAACCGCTGGGTAAATTTCTTGGTTTCTGGGCGAATAACGCCGCGATAGCTGAACTTTATCGTAGCGAAAAAATACTATGGAAGACATCTTTTTCTTCGGCGAGCGATACCTTCGTAGCGCGAACCATCGCGGGGAAAAAAACATTCGAGGAATACTCTTCTCAAGGGACGTCGGTACGAGTCCACGTTCGTGGCGGTGTGGAGAAATACGCGTATCCGCATCGAACGGAAGCTCGCTCTCGTCTCGCGGAAAGGCGCTTATCCACCCCGCGATCGAGCCACGACCAACGATCTTTCCCCGGACGTACACGCGATTCTCGTGCCTCGTCCACGCTAGAACCACGAAAACGCTCTGAATAACGGATTCGCGATTTCCTGTAAAATCTCCACCAATTCGTGACGCCGCACTTTCTAAAACTCTCCATCATTATCTTACGAGCGTGCGATTAAATCGATGCGTTCGCTTTCCCTCCTTGCTCCCCTTCCTTTTTTCGAATGCGCGCTTAGACACTATAGGGGACAGTGGGCCGCGGTCGTGGTCGTGGCGTTAACCGCGCGCCGGTGACAAGCCCGCGGCTGCCACAACCGGCATCGGGCCAGGCCGCGATATGGAGGCGCACTTCATTAAAACGTGATTTAAATCCCCTGCCTCGGCCGTTGGTGCTCGAAGATACATTACGCGCCGCGGCGCATACTTCATGCAACCTCTGTCCTCCGCGAAGCCGTGCCTCCTTTCGGAACGTCGCGCCGTGCCTCCTGCCGGACTCCTCGGACCGGGTATCCATTAATGGCCTCGTGGGAACCTCGCCGCTCTTCCCGGCCGCTCGAGGAAGCTCACCTCGCGTCTTTAACTTTGAGCGAACTTGGGCCGCGCGTGGATAAAGCTCGATGACGTTTACCCAGACTCGGATCCCACAAGTCCCTTAGAGTGGTTCTTCGGGATTACCGTCCCGCGCTCGGCAGACTTGGCCGTAGATCTTTGTTTTGAGAAGCAGCGTTGACCCGTTGGGTGCTCGAGCGTGGGACTCTCTTCCCTTCTCGCGTTTACGGAGATTCTCATCGTCCCTCGTTCCATTCTCCTTCCAGAGATGCTTCCGCTTCTTCCAAATCTTCCTCCTCTCCAGTGTTAGTATCCGTATTCCCAAACCGTCGGCAAAGGTGCGCTCAGCAAACCGTATTGTAGATCCCCTCCTCCTCTTCGGCCGTGCTCCCGGAGACGTCCGAGATCTCGGAGTGCGAAATCGCCAGTTTGACGTATCCCCGATCCCTCTCCCTCGTCCCGTTCCTCCCGGCGCAGGGAGGCGGCGGCTTCTCCTCCGGGGGACTTCCGTCGGTGGGCTCGCAGATCTCCGCGTAGATCTCCTCCGTTCTCGGCGGCGGAGTCGGTGGCAGCGGCGTCAGGCTGTCCCTGACCTTCGAGTAGGGCGGATCCATGTCCTGCTGCGTCTGCACCTCGAGGACGCTCGTCGAGACCGATCGCTGCACCTGCTGCCTGCCCCCCGAGTGCGAGCCGTGCGTCAGGTTCGTCTCCGACTCCAGACTCGCGTATCTCTCCGAGGATCTCATCCCGATTTCCGGTCTGACGGCGAACGTGAAGGAGGCCGACTTCTTGGCGGGGTTCCGGCTTCTTCCGCCCTGCGCTATCCTCGAGATGCGGTCGAGGAAACCGTTGTTCGTGCTGGCGGAGCGGCCGTTGCTGCGATCCCGGATGGTCGTGCGTTTTATGTGCTCCAGGCCCTCCTTCAGGCTCTGCAGGATCGGCTTCGCCTCCGGCTTCGACTTGATCTCCTTCAGATGGAGCTCCTTCAGCTGATTTCCCCCGTTGCTGGGCTTCGGAGGCGCCACGCGCGGCTCCGTCGCTCTCTGGTCCAAGGCTCTTCTGCAATCAGGTTAAAGCACCGGTTCTGGGGTTCAGAGGTGCGCTACGTCCCCGTGGTTTTGGGAGAATTTGGCCAAAGGATGGTTGGGTAGGTAAATTGCATTTATTTGGAGATTCGAACATCTTTATATCGTTTTTTTTTTTTTAAGTACGCAATGTTCTCCTTCAAGGAGCGGCTATGATCTTCCATTTGTAACTATTTATCGAAAGGTTGTGAAACTGTGCGTACGGATATAAGAGATAATAGATAGCCAATGTTCGAAACGTTTGCCACGTACGTATATACGCGTACACCTATGGACCTCTTCGCTCGATCCCGTACATCGGTTAGATACGGACCGAGCGTTGAACGCGTTAACCGTACCTGCATGCCGAGAGCAATCGCTGCATCTTCGGGGACGCCAGCAGCCTCGCCTCGGAAGGACATCCCAGTCGCGCCCTCTTCACCCTGGGGGCAGTGGGTCCGGTCGCCACGAGCTCGAGGAGCTCCGGAACCGTGGAACTGGGTAAAGGCCTTTCGGGCATGAGCGGTACCGCGCAGCCCAGAACTATCGGCCCTCGAGTCGCGCCCTCCAGCTGCATGAGACCGCTGTAGTCGCGGGGCAACGGTATCGGCAGTGGGCCAGCGACCAGACGTACCTGCAAATCACGTTCGAATCTCCTTTCTTAACGCATCGTTTGCCCAACAATATTCCGAATGTCGACGCGCGCGACCGGCAGCGATTCACGATGCGTCGCTTTTGAAAATTGTACGGTAACGAAATCGCGCTTATAACGGGGACGAAGAGAAGAGCCTACGGGACGAGATGCGAACGATAGGCACGATCGTGGATCGTGGGACGTACGCTTTATTGATTTCGATGCGCGATTACCGTGCACGGCGATTTCAATCGTATCGCTCTCCAAGACAGCCCGAACATATTTCTTGGATAATTTTCGGCTAATTAAAGATACGATCGGACGTCGTCGATGAATAATGTATCAACGGTTTATCTGCCGAAAGCTTACTATTGTAAATCGAAACATAAGCGAAGGATTTAACATCGTCGTCGTTTTTCTTTGACTCGGAGATAGGATCGATCGAGATTAGCCGTAGATCTTGCGATTTACCCTCAGCGGAAGATCCCTTCTGGCGAGCTGGTGGACCCTGTAGAGCACGGCGTCGCTTCCGGTGTCCAAACTGCCGCTCTGACAGGTGGCGTAAAACTCACCCCTCGCCGAGAGGGGGGCGAAGAGCTCGTGGCCGTGGGAGTCGAGGCACTGGGCGTACTGGTCTCTCTCCGACGACCTTGAACTTTTGCCTTCCGGAATGCCGCTGACCACGCCGGAAATCCCGCTGGAGACCGGCGCTCGTCGCGTGTCTTGGAAAACGGCCGCGAGCCGCAAAACCTCGCCGGCGCGCACCGTCGTCTTCGTGTAATGCGCTCGCAGGTTGCCATTTTCTGCGACAGAAAGTTCCCCGATTTTCCTACAGGAACGCCGTTTTTCTTTTCGTTCCTCCGCAAACTCATCGATTCTCAACGAACGATCGACATACACGCGGATATCCACAAGTGTCCGGAGACCCTGCGAATTTAACATTCACACAGCGAATTTATTAATTCACATAGCCGTATTCACGAGCGCGTAAACATCGTGCAAGTTACGAGACGCGACACTCAGCTCGACGCGATACGCGTTACTCATCGAAAAGCCCACGCACGTCTGTACATCGGGCAATAAAATGCCACGCGCTTTAATAATAAACTCCATAGCCCTGTTACGCCTCTTATCGAAAAAAGAAAGAAAAATAACGTTTCTTCGCGCATAAGTGATTAAGATGTCGGCGGATAAACCCAAGTGTATGCCAGCGTGCGGATACTTCCATTATTACTCACCGTAGTCGCGGACTTTAAGAGCGGGACGTGGTAGGAGAGCGAGGCAATATGCGGAGAGGGAATAGGGCGAATAATAAGCGCAATGGGTCCGGTCGTCCGCGCTGGTCCCTCGTCGGCCTCGCGAAGGGTGGCGCGGCGGACAATTAGCGACAATAAACGCGTATCCTCGAGGGGGCTAACGGAGGCGAGTGTAGGATAAGGGCCGAGAGTTAGGGGGGGCCAGGAGGCAGGCCCCGGGAAGTATATGGGCCGCACGGTGCCCATAGAAATCCCCCTTTTGCGCGCGACCATTATCGTTATGCTATATAATGGCATAACGCCCGCATGTATCGTAAGAACCCCAACGGCTTTCACCGGGCCGCGTGCCTATTACGTTACGTGCGCCGCTCGCCTACCTTTAAACGCGCCAACTCCGCCGCGAACGGACCCGCAGCCGCATTAACAGACACATTGACATTCGTGTCACGGCCAGTCGCTGCACCCAGGAAAATTATCCGAGGTTTCGAGCCCGCGTAGGTGCGCGCTACGGTGCGCGTGCGAACGCCTGCCCGAATTCTCGCGTCCTGGAGTATCGATCCCCAAAGTGGGATTCCGCGTATAGAAATTTGAATATCGAAATAAATTCCCCATGGTACCGGACCTCTGTACGACGGTGTCGGATAACATCGAACCGGCATCTTTGGAATTACTGTTAATTACGATAGACTTATGCCCGATTGATTATGGGGGTGCGCGACATTTATTTTCTCTGCCTCGGAGGTAGGCGGTCAAAAAAGTTTGGAGGCCACTGTCCTAGAGTTTCGACGCGACGAAATGTTTTTTTTTCGTCAACCGTACGTACAAGTCCACGGATTATACCGATAACTTTTGACGATTAGACCATAATAGTTAGAGCGATGCTCCACTATCCCTTGGAGGTCTTATGATTTGGCAGTACGCGTGGCACGCGATCGACTCGTTAACTGCCCAGACTTAATTTCTTAGGATTTTTTTTTCGAAGAGTGCATCAAAAAGGAAATGTACCGAAGGAAACCAGGAAATTTGAAGGAATTATACGCAAGGATCTTCGATGCGCTCGACGATGTTCCACGCAAGGCGTTGCAGTTAGCGGTTGTAAAGTTATCGCTTCGTCCAAGGAAATGCCTCGACGATGCCGGGCCTCGTGTTGAGATTCAAACGATGTCAAACAATGGCACAAGCTGCACGGCTTTCTATTTTATGTTAACACTTACCCATCTTTGAGTGCGTAAGCGTGTATGCTCTGAGCGGTTTTGCGAGTAGGAAAGCCGGCACTCCGGCTCGCACCAATGCTCCAACTCTTCTATATACTCTGGCGTTTCCGGTACCACTGTTGTTTGACACAACGGAGAACCAGCCTGCAACACGGAGAAAACGATCGTTAATTTTGCTTTGCCACCGATATAGGCGAATAGTTTTCCATTACCGTAACGCGTCGATCGATGTAAATAACGATAAATACAATGCGGTACCTTATTCATGACGTATACGATTTTTATCGTTACTCTTAGATCGAGCAAAAGTAACTATTTTTATCGACCGTTCTTACCGATAAAATACCATGGTGATTTTTGAATAAATATGGGAACGTCGTTTATTGCGTAGGAGACACTTTGATCACAAACGGTCGCTCTACATACGTGGATAATACAGACTGCATTCGGAGTTCGACAAAAATGACTCTTACAGAGCTACGGTGGTGTAGTGGATAGAGGCTCAGACTGCCACGCGGCAGACCCGGGTTCGAATCCCGCCCATCACCTCTGGTTTTTCTATGTGATATGTATACCGTAGCTCTGG
>JBCFXI010003055.1:0-12780 GCA_038496175.1 Ampulex compressa
TATATATATATATCTTCGTCGACATTCCAGGACGTGTTTATTTTCCGCGTCAGGTACTTTGGGCCGTTGTTATTTAAAGTTACGTGGACGATGGGTAAACAGGAGAGATCCGGAGGAGCGATCGCAATTACGAGGAGATGGGTTTGTTTAAAATAACATATCACCGTTGACATTCGAGGAAGTGTTTATTTTCCGCATCGGATATTTCGAGTGGTCGCGATTTAAAGCCACCACCCTGAGTATCGACAGAAGAAGCTCGAGCTGCCTTCGACGAACTGAGAGGGATCGCGTATTAAATTTCCAGACGCACGCTCTGCCCTCGCAAACCTTCGTCGCCCACTCGGCTTCTCGGCCGCTCGTTTGCGCATTTAATCGCGGCATCAAAGCTGCCGAGCGATTTCAGTGCCCGGGGAGAATCGCGGCGCTTTATTTTGCAACGACGAGGAGCTTCCTCTCGGTTTCAGGATGCGCGAGCCGATTCCGGGGAAAAAATATTCCGGGGCCGCTCGAAGGAGCCTTCGACATTCCCAATATTAGATCTCCAAATCGGATAAGCGGCCTTAAAGCGAGGAAACTCTTTTGTCCGGCCGCTCTCCCCCACTCGAGATTTCTTCTGCCAACATCTTGTCGGGCCAAGTCGAAGGCGGAGGTAAGGTGGAATCAAATAAATATGCAATCACGAGCTGCGAAGGAAACGAAGACGGTCTCCCTTTGAGCCGGGCGCCCTCCCGCTGAATTTATCTCCTCCTCGTGTTTGCCACGGCTGTTTATTTTCCACATTTATGGAATACCCCGGGCTGTAAGCTGCGGAGCAGCGCCGACTCGCTGCCGGGAGGTCAAGAGGTGTAGAAAGATTTTGTAAACGGCTTCGCTTTATTAGTTCGCCTCGACGTGCTTACGTGCCCTGCGCATTTCTCGAAGGATGATAGACCCTTTTGGATCCGGACGCTTGGATCCCTTTTAGCGTAGAGTTTCTGTATCTAAACGACTCGCAAATTCCACTGTGGAGAGTACGAGAAGTAGGGATACTGAATATGGATCTCGGTTTACATCGAACATCATTTTGCGACTACGTTGCACAAGTTTGTAATTTTCTTAAGTTTGATATCCTCCAGACAGGTGTAATGTTGACTTTCTATATTGTTTTTTTAAAATCTAATTTCCTTGTTTGATTAAGTAAAAGTTTTGTTAGTATCATTTGGGGACACGTTTCGTGTAATTCTATATCTGTCTACGATGCGAGGATTGTGAATTATGTACATCAGAGAGGTACGAAAGTAGTCTGCTGAAATCTATTTTCAAACAACCTCGTACCTTAATAATAATTTGTTCTACAAGTGAACTAACGAGCGAATTTTTTAACAATCGTGTCGTTGCAACGTGAATTTCAGGTTTATATCGCATTGACAGGAGGACGAGTGTGGTAGCTGTCGCTACGACGAGCCATGGGCGAATAAGCGACAACCACACGAGTCCTCCTGTCAGTGTGACATAACCTCGAAACGAATGTTGTAAATCACGATTGTCAGATTCGCCACTTCGTCCATTTGTACGATACATTTTAGCTTTTGCTAAATCTGCTTCAAAAGTACAATTTGAGAGAAACTTATTTTATTGCACTCTACGCACTTTTATATGTTACATCGTGTATTGATAGCGTGACTGATTAATTTGAAGTTGGTACATCTACATAAACGATTTAAGTTAAAACTACAAAGTAATAAAGTCCTTTTTTTAATTCATTTTTGGCACTGATTGCTATGGTCATTTTTGGCCTAAAATCTACTGTTTAAAGTATATTCCAAACCACCAGAGTTACACTACACATATTAAATAGAAAAAACATCAGTGATGGGGATTCGAACCCAGGTCTCCCGCGCAAGAATCCAAGCCTCTATCCACTACACCACCGTAGCTTTTAATAAAGTACTTTCCACACTAGTGTGTTAAAGTAAAACATACCGTCAAGACTAAGGATATTGGCCACTTTCAGCACGACACACGACGCTCGAAAATTCTACTCCCCAAGCAAACGTTGCAAAATTCAATACTTTGCGCACGAGAGTGCGGCAATGTAAAACGTATAAACAAGGCTGAAGATATTGGACACAGTTCGACACGACAAACGCACTTGAAAATCGAACTTTCAAAGCAGGTATTGCGAAAAGAAAGATTCGACGGTCAATGGCACGGCTACAACGTGGGCAGCTCGTGAAAGGTATATACCTAAAAATTGTCGCTCTGCGCAACGACGAGTGTGACGCCCAAGACACATCTCGCTGGATACGCTCTTTCTTCGTGAAAGCGTCAAATTTCCTCGGGAAACTCGAGAGGCAGGCGTCTATTTTCAGTCGTCGAGCGTCTCCGTATCGGCGGGAATAGAAATACGTAAACAGAATAACGGGGTCCCTGGTGCGCCCAAGAAGAGGATTCTCCGTGTAACAACGTGGAAATGGCGGTAATGGCGTAGCAAACGACGTGGGACCAGCGCCGAAGATCAAACCGAGTCTGAGTGCAAACAGCGTCCTCGATAACGATGCTGTCGAGCCGGCGTGTAGTGCGAAAACTGCCGTGAATGGAATTTCGCGGATTTTTCGCGGATTCCCGCTGTTCCCACTCGTCCTACGCCCCTTTTTTTCGCACACGCGCGCGTTTCAGAACGACGGATCCGCGGCTTCAACGAGACTCGTCGCTCCGGCGTAACGAATTTCATCCCAGGCTGTCGGTTTCGTCGATTATGGCCAAAGCAGTTCTTTTTTAATACGCTAGAAACTGGAATATTCGTGAATAGCCAAATTATCGGCCCTTAGTCGATTAGTGTAGAAGTATTTTTTATTAGATTTTTTTTCGGAGCAGCGTAAAAAATAGGAGAGTTCTTTTCTGTATAAAGAACGGATTAAAACCTAATAGAGGATATCCCAATATTCACGCAAAAAGTAATTTTGATAGAAAAAAACAGTTTTATAACGAATAATTGTAAGCTTTGTATCGATTCATAAAGTATACGGTATGAGGTTATGTATGGAATATATAACCTACCTAATATATATATACATATGGGGTAAATAGCCTCGAGGCCTTCGCTGGCGCATGCGCACTCTTTCCTTGAAATTTTCAAATCTTGCTCGATCTTTGGGACACTTTTCATATCCTTCTCTTATTTTTCTCAGATGCTAAATACCATAGACTTGCGAAACTCCATTGAAGTGACATTGAGAAAATACGCTCTAAGAGGGAAAAAAAAAGAGCTTTCCCCTTTTCACACGATTCACTTCCTTTTCTCATCGCCCAAAAATCGTGGAGCGAAAGACGGCGCGAAAGAAGAAATTAAGGCGTGCTCCGCAATTTCCAACGCGGTCCGATCGATCGCATCCGGCGCACACATTGGGCGTGCGACCTTGGTAATCGACGAGAAACCAGGGGCCCTTCGAGGCCCTCCTCGGCATTCTTCAATGCCTCCAATTTGCGTCTCAAACCTCCGAAGAAGTAGACGCATTTACGAGTACAGGAGTCGGCCGTTGGCGCTGGTTATTACGAGGTTGGCAATCGCGACGGCCTTTCACAGTCGGTGCGTCTACACGTTTTCAAGCGCGTCATCAGCCCTGGTTTTGACCTAGCGGCGAAATGAAACGTCGTTAAAAATATATCCCCTCAATGGAGGGAAACGTGCCGGGACACCCGCATCAGATTGAGGTCATCCATTCAAGCCGTTAAGTGCGGCCCCTTCTGATATCAATTATACTCCGCGGTTGGAAAAACCCGGGGAAAATTGCGTAATGATTTCCACGGCGGGTTTCGGGGGGTGTGTGCACGCCCAGGGCTGCTGACGTGTGCGCAGCTTGAATGGCACGGGAGCGAAATCATCCCGGAAGGAGGAGAGGACTTCGGATATTATCGACTGCTCGACTACCAAAGCGTTTGACGTCCACTCATGCTAATTGTAATATGGAAGTGCTGGAAGGGTACTTCTTGGAGGATCGTTTCCTTTCATTTCTCTTTTGAGATCTTCTTCGCGTTATGCTCCTGATCGAATCACATCCCAAATAGGAGGTGATCCAAAAATCACGCAAGATTTGAAAATTTCAAGAAAAGAAAGCGTACGTGCCAGCAAAGTCCTCGAAGGGCATTTATCCGATATGCTATTCGATACATAAGCCTATACGGTATACTTTAGGAATCGATAAAGAAGTTATCATTTTTAATCATAAACCTGTGTTTTTTTTTATCAAAAGTAGTTTTAGGACGCTCTATAAATCTACTGCTTTCGTCTGACCAATAATTCGTAAAATTTGAATTTTGTGTATCCAATACGACTACCATCCGACCAAGCCAACGCTTATATCTACTTGCTATGATATACACCTATTAATTTCTACAAATCGAACATCGCGATTAATCCAACTATTATCCATATCCACTGATAATACACCTATCAACTTTGATAAATGACATTCCGTCACTAGGATCCAACCATTGCCTAACGTGCCTATCCGTTGAAATACCACCAGAGCTAGGTCCTCAAACGCGCCACAGTACGATCCTTCGACATCCCTTGTTCGCGCATTATTTCCTCGACAAACGAGCCTTTTCGCGGGTCGATAAGGGATGCCTGTCTAACAACAGGTTGATATATCCCTGCTTTTAAATAACGGCATAACACGGAACGGTGCATCGCGGATGTCGGCTGGCATAACGACGTGGGCGGCACGCCCCTCGAATAATCCAGGGAGGGTAGACAATGATTAATCGCGCTTAAGTGGCTCACTTTCCCCTCGAGCGCGGCCTGGATTCGTAATCTGGCCAGGGGAGCTGCTGGCCAAAACGCAGGGATGAAGTTTCGCGCGCATTCGTTTCAGATTTCAAACGCTTTGCCACTTCGAGCACCGGTAAAGCGTAGGAATTCTAAAACGAATACCACGCACGGCTGTTCCGCTCGTTTCCTCGGAGGAATGCCTCCTCCATCCGTCGATCCTCGAAAAGGACACTCGGGCCGCTCCTCCCGATTCCTTCGAAAGATCCTCTTCCAATTTTCCAGAATTCCTTCCCCGATCGCCCGCCGGTCTTTCTCCCTCGAAGATCTCAGCGATAGTTTTGCAGAGCGCAGGCGATAAGTCGGGAGGAAGTCCGCCCGGGATTTGGCCAATTTCTTCGCGGAGATAAGAGCCCTCGCGCGCAAATGTCGCTCGGGGGAAGCGCGATAAATACGCTGAGTAGATTTCCGTGGAACAGCGGTTCAATTCGTCGGTGATCCTCCTCGTGTGCCTTCATGACGTATTAATCGTGGGAACGAAATCCTGGTTTACGATTTCCTCAATTTACATGCCGCGACTATGTAAATCGGGGAAGGCGGCCCCGCGAGGAATGGGAATGGCGAATTAACATTCGGCCCGTACGGAGTACCTTGGGCCTCGAGCCTCCTACGGGATCTTCAAAAATTGCCAGTTGAATCAATTCGCGCGGTGTTATTACGGGAGTTTATGCATTCTTTAGAGCCAGAAGCGGAATATTCCGGCAGGATCGTAATTAAAACCGCACGACTCAGCGTAACTAACGTTTTCGAAATAAAACACCGCGAGAGCGGGGGCCGTGTCAGAAAATTAATCTGCATCGTCCGCGAATTTCTGCGAAGGCAATTCGAAGGCGGCCGTTGGCCTTAAACGTGGCCACCTCGCGTTTAATATCATCGCCCCCTTCTTGCGCGCCGGTAGAAATTCTAATTACGGCCGGACAAAGGTAATGTTTCTGAATTGCTCGAAAAACACGTTTGATTAGGAAAGGGTATTAATAAACATGGCCGGACAGAATTATCCTAACAATTATGCTCGGTATTTGCATTTTTATCCGTCGCTATGCGTTATTGAGTAAAGAGGTGCTCGGAAATTTCAATATATGCTAATGACTAACATCTGAATTTTTGTGCCGCGCGTAGCAAAATGGGAGAGATGAGTAAATGTAAAACTGATTTGTATTCTCTCCTTTCTCTTTAAAATTAAAATGAGGGTGTATGTAGAATGGAGCTACAATCAAAAACGTACTTTTGTATTTAAGCAGGGAATAAAGCGAAGCTACACTTTGATGTAGGCATCCTCGAATAATATTTTCTTCGTATACCTTTCCTACATGAATTACTTAACAAGGTCCGAAAAATAAATTACAAAGATAGCGAGAATGATAAAATATCAGTTGCACGCGCTCTTTCTCTGAAAAAGTCGTTTGATGTATAATAAAGAAATAAAAAGACCCGATTAAGACTTCGCAAATATTTGGAGATGTCCTAAACCATTTTAGGATATTTTCATTATATTTAAATAATTCACTAATTCTTTCATTATCCACTTTCTAAAAACGACAAATGTATGTATTAAAAAACAAAAAAATCGTTTCGCCATACTTCCCTTCTGTATGAATACATTGAACGTTATAATTTTAATGTTGCTTATTCGACAATAATTTTGTCCATCCAGAATCAACACTTTTACCATTGTTCGTCGCCAGTTTCGACGAAGAGGCCGTTTCGAAGAAGTAAACCGATCATTCTTAAGGGAGGCCGGCCAGAACTTTTCGTTAAATGGCACAATCGGATTCAATACTTTGCATTCACTGCTTCGTCCGTGGAACGTTAAATGGGATGACGGCTTATAATGAGGTTTCCCGATAACGATCGTTACCTCCGCATAAAACTTGCCTCCATAAATTATTTCGCAGCGGCCTATGTTTACGTATTTCAAGAGGCCCCCGCTCAATGGAAAATATACGTGAATAACCCACAGGAGATCCTGCAGAATGATCGAATCTCGGCCCATTATAAAAATGTCGCCTTGAAGGAGTCATGTTTCCTCCTTCTTCTTCTTCCATTTTCTCGCTCAATTATTATGAAATATATAGTATATTATGATATATTTATTTCCAAGATAGGTTTTAATCACAAATGATCATGACCGTTTGCACTGAAGATAAGATCACGGCGAACCTCATTTCCAAGTGAAACAAGCGAATGGTCGAAACAAATTATATTTTCCAAGATAAACAGGACTTTGTGTTTGTACGTCCGTCGCCTTGAAATAATGCACGTAAATTCTCATTAACGAGATACGTAATTTTTTATTGTACTCGCAAAGGTGCTGTGCTTTTATTTTAAGCAATGTATTAGGTTATTTTAAAAGCGTCTTCCGCTATTTGCACGCAGCTGCTTTACCCGACAATGTTTGTACAAACATGAAACCTAACCTGACAAATATTGTAATTTATATCTTCAGTCGTCTTCTCGCTCTATACATAATTTAACAAAATAATAAAAAACAAAAGGTGATGTGCATTTATCATTTCCTTGTAAATCGAAAGAAACTTTTGGGATAACCTAACAATTGGTAATATCGTGATTTCAACAGGATATAATTCTCGAGGATCCAAAGTTCCTCAGAAGCATTGTCGCAATATATTATGCGCAATCATGGTTAGGTCTTCGTACAACCGTGCCGTATTCTTCACCTTCTAAGCCAATGAAAAACCTCTATATATTTTTTTTATATATATCCTCAGCAGCAACGAAGCTCGGAGGGATAAGCAGCAGAGAAGAGACTCGATAGTTCGACCATTTTGGCGAGTTCCAAAAGTGGAAATGGGGAAAAACCGTCGGAGTTTCTCGGGTTCGCCAATTTTTCCGCGAAATCTGATGGGAAATTTTCGAGCAGCCACATCGGGCCTCGCAACGGCGCGAGTTGCGCGCGATCTCGGACAAAAGAAAGTCCAAAGTTGGAGCATTTTTGCATGCTAGCCCGGTAGAGTGAAACCGGGAGAAAACCAGGGTATTTATTGGTTTTTCTTCCGTAGCTTGACTTCGACCTGCTGGCATCCGGTCAAAAGCTACGCGAGTAATCTGGAAACGAACGTGCCGCACAATGCTGCCAGGAGAATTCAACGAGCGGCTCTCCCCGCCCCTCCACCTCCCTTTTTTTCCTCCGCCAGCTAACAAGTTTCGTACACTTTTCTCTAGCCTCGCGCACCCCCCCTGCTCCGAGCCACCCCCCGAGCGGGCGACACCGTTGATAAAAACGTAGCCATTTGCATTTCGGCCACGGCAAAAGGAAAGGCTTTCTTACCGCAAGTTTCGTCGTTAATTGCGCGTGCCGCTCGAAAAAAAAAAAAAAAAGAAAGGAGGGGAGGGGCTTTTCATCGCGGCGACGTAACCTGGGTTATACCTTATTAAAAGCGCGTCAAAGCGGACGCGCTTAACCTGGCAGTATCGATTGTCGCGGCGAGGAATTTCCAGCCTGCTCTTTTCCTCGATACTGCCAACTATGATGGAATTTGAGCGCTGGAAATTTGGGGTTAACACTGGAATTATCGAATCGCTAAAAAATCGTTGTCATTCTAGAGGTTGCTTTTTAGAGGAATTATTCAACTTTATGACATCGCCTTTTGTGAGATTTTTTTTATCGTTCTATTGTTGTGTGCAAATCGAATGAGAACGTTGAAATTAACATTTGAATTATCGAAATAGTGAAAATGACTAATTTTTTAAGAAGACATTTTTCAGAAAATCTACTCAACTTAATGGTACACTTTCCAAGATTTCTCATGGTTTTATCGCTGCGTGTAGATTATCGAGTTTATTTATCTAAATTCCCTCTTTGTTCCTTTTTTCGATATAACAAAAACAAACGATCAACCTGGACAATGGATCGCTCGACAACCGACAAGTGACTTTTTGATGTACGATCATCCACGAATCGAAAGCAAAAAAAAAAGACAATAATCGCCTTGGGACAAAACACGTTACCGAAACGTTGCTTTAAATTCGACGTGTACCGTGGAAAATTAAGACGTCTGTCCCCAGAGTTTCGCGGGAATATAAAAATTTGGATCGCCTCTCTCACGGGCCAAGATTTCCTTCGCCTCGTCTTCGGCATGTTAGAACGACGATACATAATTCACCACGCATTCTGAAAGCGGTCAAGGTTTCCTCGTGCCCGTGTTTTTCTCCCCACATTTCTTGCCCCCACAATGGAGGCCCTTTCAAGCGGTGGGTTAACTCGGTTTCCTCCCTTAAGAGAATAACGAGCAAAGGCTCGGGTTTCCATCGGGAATACCGCACCTCGAATCCTGGCCTTTTGGATTTCACGACACGACACGTGTACCGGATTACCGACGATTCGAAACTCGCCTCGGGCGGTGGGACGTATATTAAATAGCCTTGAATTAACTCGCTCATTCCGTATGGCGAGTAAACTCGTTACGAGTAAACGCCGCTTTTTACTGGCATCCTAACGAGTAGGATAACGCTTCTCAAAAAACAACATTGCGTTTACTAATGCATCGATCATCAATGTATCGATCATCGATCGAACAAATGGCACTTTTTCGTTACACTTACATACTATGCACGATGTCATTAACGAATAATTTCTATAAATTTAATTTTCAAACTTCAGTGTCTCATTCGTCATGGCTGCACTTTTAGCCTTCGATTATATTCGACGATCTCTCATATTAATACGAATCCACTTCTTTAAGACTAGAACTACCAAACCAGTAAAATGACTGGTCAGTCGTTTCTTTAAAAAATCGCAGTGCTTTATAACGATGTATTTTTTGAGATTTTCCACGATTTTCATACAGTATTTAAATCACCATTTTGATTTACTCAAATTCCCTGTTACTCTCCCCCTTTTTTTTAAAAAAAAAATCTATGTGGCGTTCTAAATATGCCCAGAAAGTGGCTCGTGGTTCTAGTCTTAAGCGATACAAGTATACACACCTTAAAACCCTCTCCTTTCCCCTCTTCTCCATAATTAATCTCCCGTACCAACTGCTAAGTCTCATTCAACCCAGAGCCAACCCTTTAAGAAAGATCCCCAAGCGTCGAAATCCGCACGAAGCCCAAAAAAAAACCTGCCAAAAATGGCGGACCCTCGAACAAAATATTCCCTCTCATCCCGGCGCCTATTGGCCAAGGGTGAGAAGTGTCCAGGATCGGAAAGACGGTTCGGCCAAGGGTCGCATCGATATTATCCAGCGTCCTCCAGCTGACATCGAGGTGGAAAACGAGGAGTACCAGGGTTATTCCCGAGGAGGAAGATCGACGATTGCGGGCACGGGTGACTCAGCCAGGAGGGCGCTGAGGGAGAAAAAGCGCGGGCCAGCTGGAATATAATTTTTCAGGCCGGCCGAGGGGCGATCCGCTGGGGAAAAATGAGCTGCCACCGGGCGACAATTTGGCCCTCCCGCCATCGGCGTGTTTACACTGCCCGTAACCGATATCGCAGCCGGCAACAGCGCGTAGCGTGAAGTATGACACGGATCCTCCGTCACTTGGAGAGCCAGGCCGCTGGCCGTGCGGCTCCTCGCCTTTGATCGCCCCTTTTACGCTTGCTTCAGCGCTTCCAAGGACGATCTCCAGGCCAGGACCGTTCAGGATGGAGAATATCGCCAACCTGAAGCGTCCTTCCTGAGCCTGTCTGCTTGGAGGAATCGCTGCTGCAGGCTGGGCTCTTCTCGCAGTAGAATTGGGCGATATATCTCGGACGTGGATGTAATACGTGATTGAACCACTGGAGAATCGTGGTTGTAAGATGTGATTGTACTACTGGAAAAGGAAGGGATAGGAATTGGACGCTGAGTCAAGTGTATTCTTTGTTCGTTGCATTGGTTCAGAGTTAGTGATCGAGAGTGATTATTGGACTCTTGATGCACGATTTGAGCTCGAAGTGTATGTTTAGGTTTGTTGGACCAATGGATAGTGGACTAATGATAATCAGTTTTGGCTGGAATACTTGAGCATGGGTCTCGCGTGTGATTGTAGCTTAAGGGGTTAGGTAATAGATCGATTAATTATGTAAGTACGGTGCTGGAAGGAGGATGCTTCTGGTATTAATGAACGATATTGTCCCTTGCTCGATCACGAATCCTGATTGGAGAGTGGATACCTCGAGTCCCCGTGTCGTTATTTAAAGGATAAATAGTAAAGACAAACAGGGAGGGGAGTCCCAAAATCAACAACTCGACTCTCGTTTCCATTTGAAAACATCGAGGCGCCTCGAATGCGAATAGAGATGTGCGTGGGTAGTCGAAAAACTACGCGTGTTTACCTTCGCCCTTTCGAAAGCATTGTCTACCCAGCGGTAAAAGGGAGTAATGGAGATTCTCTGGAATAATCGCTTTCAATTTTATCCTCGCGAGCGATTCGCGACCGGGGGAAGGAATTTTCCTCCTTTTCGCTCAAGGATTTCCTTGTTTTGCCCGCTTCCCGCGTAACTCGTGGCAGCTAGCTAATTACACCGCCGCCGTGCCGGGCGGCAATTAAACTTTTCTAATTCGTTATGCATATTCATAAATATCGGCGAAGGAACTTGGCGCTCAAAGTTGGACGAGGCTTTTCCACGTGTAGCTCGAAGCGGTTCACGCCTTTCGCAGCGAATTATCGCCTAAGGTGCCTTTTCGCGATAAACCCCTCGCCCTTTCCTGATAAACAGCCCGAACAATGCTAAGTCCTTTGTCCGATGTCCGATACAAGATTAATAATTGAATCGGCTAAGAGGACTGCTGAATCTTCCAGTTCGACGAGGATATAAAAGTGCTCCTTAAAAACCTGGAAGAAAATTCGAGAGAGGAGGCGAGAAATTCGTTGGGACACCAATTTTCACGTCGAGCGGCATATCATATTCCAAATCGAAACTCTCATTGGCGTTGCTTGTACACTCTCATTCCGCAGATCCTATATTTATTCGGCAATGTTGCAAATTCGGCGATAAAATTAGCGGCTCGGCAAAATTTCTCGCTGAGCGCGAATATATCACGGCCAGCGCACAGAGCGCGGAAGAATATTCCGAATTTCCAGCTCGGCCAAATTTCCATTTATATTTAAAATTCGAATCCTCGTTCTTGGCGGCCCTCATAGTTTAATTACAAAGTTAAATCGAGTTTGGCCGCCGTGATTTTTGGGCCACGCGCGCAACAGCCCCGGCTTTTTATTTCCACGCCCTGAGGACGATAGGCCACCAGTAAATCGGCCCTTAATGCCCCCCGTTAATGCTCCCTATTTTTGTTGCGACACCGAATGGCGCTAGCGCGGTTGCAAAAATTGCGGTTACCAGTATTTTATCGCGACTTTTATCGCGCACTTTTTCAGAATTATGTCCATTGCGGTAATTCGTTTGATTTATACCACCGCCGGTTTTCAGGCCTCCTGGAAATTTCAGCGGTCCTACCCCCCCAGCCATTCCCCCCGCGCTCTCGCCATTTGCGCCTCGTATTTTCTGTTGTGCGCGCGAGTACACGCTTTTTTCCTTCCCTTTTTTTCGGGGATATCGCCGATCGCGCTATTGCGCGCGCGACAATTTTTGCTCGGCCGACGCTGGAGATATTTTTTTCCCCGATCCGTCAATCCTACGGTTATTCCGTCGGCGCGACGATTTTCACGCTTTGTTGCCGCAAGTGTCGTCCTCAAATCCTGCCACCGAATGCCTCGATTTGCAGGATCGCGGGGTACTTCCCTCGCCTCGTCGGTTTTTCGAAATCTGCTCCGCGCGGGGAGGAATCTGTGCTCGGACTATCGCGCCTTTCGCAACGCTCTTTTAGATTATCGGCAAGACTTTTTTCTGATCAAACTAGTGACGTAAGTACATAAATACATATATGTACATACATACATTCATACATACATACATACATACATGTACATACATACATTCATACATACATACATACATACATACATACATACATACATACATACATACATACATACATACATACATACATACATACATACATACATACATA
>JBCFXI010003056.1:0-12778 GCA_038496175.1 Ampulex compressa
TATATATACATACATACGTGCCATTGGAAAATTCCCAGGTGTTTTAAAAAAGGAGCAGAGCACGTCACTCGATACGGAGGGTGGATCGAAGCAGAAATCGGATTGACCGCGGGGTCAGAAGAGCTTTTAATAAAAAGCCCATGCCGCAAGTGGAAAATCCGATAGAACCGAAGTGCGCGCAAATATTTTCTCTTCCTCTTCTCGGTCAGTACGGACCGTATCGAGCGGCGAAGCAACGTCGACACATCAAATCGAGTGTGTATCGGTGCTGTGGCACACGGTAATATCCTTTGATAACCAATTTGTGCATCCCGCGAGCTCACTACGCGGCCCGGCTCGTTTCGTTTGATCTACCGGGTGGATATTTTTATTTCCATCACCGGAAAGCGAAAATCCGTTGCGTAATATACGCTCAAATAACGTGGAATATATGGTTGGTGAGATTTTACCGGATCCAATGTTGAATTAAGCCCTACGGTTAGAGGGATACGTACCGCGATCGCGATTTCTTTTAACTCGCTTACGCTCTCGTATGAATTTAATAAATTACCTACGCGAAACTACCGCAAGATTCATACATCTGGTCGATTTGGAAGCCGATTATACACGTTAGTCGTGTCATAAAGGTTATTGTACTAATAGTATGTAACGTACACCTATAAATATGCGGGCATAAGTAGTATGAAATTTAATTGTTGTATACGACGTTTTAAAGCCTTTGATCTGGGAGCTTTTTTGATCCGATTCATTATGAAGAATGAATTAATAGACGCACGCGATATGAGAGAAATTTAAAGAGATGAATGTAGTTTTTATCGATCGCTTTGCTTTATTATTGTGGGTAGTACATATTTGCTACGAAATTTAATAAAACGTTATATAACGTGAAATATGCAGAAAGGAAATACATCTCATTAACCATTTGTTGCATACCACTTTCCCTTCAATTTTGTGATCGATTAAAGATTTAACAAAAAGCACGGGAGGAACAATGTTTCCAATTACGTGACCAAGATTATATAATCAATTAATTGTCTGGAAAATACAAAACAGAACTAAAAACATTGTACAAGCATAAACCATTATTAAATGTAACAATTATTTATTTTTATACTAATAAATTAATCAAGTAAAACCGATTATCAGACTCGCTTGCAATCATTATCTCTATAACAATTTTTCGCTATAATCTAGTGTACGACAAGCCGATAATACAAGTTAATAATACATCGTACCTACTTATCGAATTAAATCGAAGAAAAATCGAATGAATGGAAAGAAACATGAAGGCGCGAAAGTTGATAATATAAGCAAATAAAAATACACTCAGCAGATATTTATATCTGCTTCAAAATTAAGCTATTGATTTTTGTTTTAGAAGTGCATTATTACAGAATATCATACAAATGTGTGAGTTATTGAACCTTTGTCATCATTTATTGCTTCTGTGCGATACAGAGGCATTTTTAAACGATAAATGTATCTTATTCAAATAAACTGTCTAAGACCTTTATGTCTTTCCTCTTCCCCCGTTTCGTTCAAACCAAAGTTACTCTACGATATTTGAAAGAGGCACGAAGAGGGAAAAGTTCGTTTATTACAGCAGCGTATTATTCAAATATCTACATCGCGTCTATAGCGCCGCAGAAGCGATTGAATGAAGGGCCGGAAAATAATCCGATCACCAGTTATCCGATACCGCAAGAGACCAGGTAATACGCGTATCAATTTGTCGCATAAAAGGTTGCACTCTGTGTGCTTTTATTTATCGCCTCTCGCCGGCCGATGCGCGATCTCCCGGCTGGGAGAATTCCTGCAGGAGGCACCCACGGCTCCCCTCTTCGTTTGCCCCGTCACGTTAAATCGTATTACTCGGATAAATTGCGACGCGCGGATTTTCGCGGACCTTTTTGCGAGACTCGCAGGCGGTGGAATTGTCTCGTACGTATAGAGTAATTTCCTAAATGCGAGTCGCCCGCCTCTCCCAGACCGGCTGGACTTTTTGACTCTCAAAATAATATAAGACCACTGACGTTAAAGCCGATTTCACCGCCGTCCGCCGATCGTCCATTGTCCCTTTCGTTATTACTCTTTCGTCGCGCAAATAAAATCCCCCCGACCAAGATGGCTTATATCTCGTCCGCCAATGGGCATAATTTATTTAATGGAGTCCTTCCTGGTACCTAAGAGGATTCTACGCAATAAAGTCGTTTATCATTTAGTCGCATAGTGGCCCCTATTGCGAAGGTTTTTTACTTAGAAAAGCGAGCATCAAGTTATTCGATTTGAAAGATTATACGTGGATATCACGATGGTTTCAATAGCTGTTTACGTGTGATCAAGCTACCGCAATTTAGAGAATATCGAGGAGGTCATTCAATATGAGTTAAACAACGGACTATATACAAAACTTGTGACCGGTGATCGTATCTAACAGATGAAATCATTACTGACCTATAATATTTGTCTCATTCATAAAATATATAATGGTATAGCAAAACAAATTAGATTGCATGGCTTCGTTTCTTCCCTTAGCTCTTTACATAGTTGCCTACATACAAATATAACAAATATTTGAGAGAATAGCCGAACATTAACACGTTCCGTCCGTTCAGGCTATTTTCCTCCCAAACGAAAATTTAAAAAGAAATCGTTTCGTACCAATTATAAAAATCGTAAGACATACATTAAAAGCAAATTTGTAATGACGTGGTGTGATATACCCCGCACAGCTTGAACGAAAATAAAAAAATAAGTCTACAAGTAACAAAAAATCGATCCGGCACGGACCGTGATAAAAGTGACACATCGAGTATCAACATACATACATTCTCCTCTCACGAGATTCGATGCGTCACGATTATGCAATGTACGGGATTCAACAGATCATGGTCCACTCTAGCTAACCGTATCTCCATTGAATCTTTCGATTTACCGTATGTAGAAATTTCCTCGTTCCGGGACCAACTTGGCGGCGCGCCGTTGTACACCACAAGAGCCGTCAATCGAATCCGCCGACACGGGTATCACTTACATGCAAATCCAGGGCTAAAATCCTGTATGTTTCGATGTGCGTGCAAGTGGTGGCCCGTGGTGGATGGGGTATCGGCATTGGAAGGGGCGAGGAGGGGGGTGAGCGGCAAACGAGGCGGGAGGAAAGGGCGGCGGGCAGGGAGCGGGAGGCGCGATGTATTAATTACCAGTATTGATGTCCATTTGCAGTGAATTGATGTGTGGTCACTGTTGCATCACGCGCAGGGGTCGACCGGCCGAAACACACGGTGTGCAAGCCACGCTCGTAGAGAGGGATGAGCCCGCATTGAAACGGGCCCAGCCGCCCAGATACGAGCGGAGTACGGGCTTGACCAACGTCGATCGCACGTATCGATATATGCGCGGCTCGATCCCCGCCACAACCGATCTCGTGTATGTACCATCCAGGACACGCAGGTCCATGAATTCAAAGGTCTGCGCTATTGTACCAGATCTTGACATCGTGTGCGTGCGACGAAACGTCGTGCGGACGTCGA
This sequence comes from Ampulex compressa, assembly GCA_038496175.1. Lineage (NCBI taxonomy): Eukaryota > Metazoa > Arthropoda > Insecta > Hymenoptera > Ampulicidae > Ampulex > Ampulex compressa. Next base: position 3,531 of record JBCFXI010003056.1, read on the forward strand.
AGGAAACCAATACGCGGCCCCTTGGCCTTGCTGTCAATGCGATTAATGATCGAATGGACGTAATTGCAATTCTTTAATCCCTTGAAAGTATCCTTTATTACCGTGTCGGTCGATCGAGAATTATTTCAATTAAGTTTTGACTTTGACCTCACGCGCATGCGCCGACATGCTCCGCGGATGACGTAGGCAACTGTTACGTCGCGTCTTAACATTAGTGTCAAGGCGATTGATAATAAATCCGCCGTGATAATTCTAGTTGCTCATTCCGTTATGCGCGAAGGTATACTTCAATATAGTATTGGAGAATTTGAAACTATTTTAATTATGTAGGTTATTATTGTGATAAGTGCTCCTTTCCCGAGTCTTGTGGATGTATCATCTAGGATAGGCTGATCCATGAGTTTATAGGTGCCCGCCTTTATACAAAAGTTTAATTAGTCAAATTTTATTTTCGCGCCAACTTAGAAACGTTAGGAATTCTGGTTATATATTTATTTAATATACTTTACATGTGCTAACAAATGTATAATATATTAAGTAAAATTGTTTAAATTTCCATTGCTTCAATGGATTATTGTAGGAAGAAACTGCGGTATAGAACGTACTACACCTTTACGAATATATGTCAAGTACTGTTCGACATCGTATTCTTTATCATAGGTGTTTTTTCCCAATCCTGTATGCAAACAAAATATTGGATGATTGCATAAGTTTGTGCTCAACTTTTGCAGATGCCGGAAACTTCGCGCCATCGAGACTTTGTTGTTGGATCGTATTGCACGCATTGAACAAGTGACATTTTAATGAGCCATTTTAACGTTAAGTATCGTTTAGATCACTCGATTTGCATGTGAAAAATATATTTAAGTGGACAACAAAAAATACATTTGTGACATGTAATAATGTACAAATTTTGAAAAGGCTCAGTCTGCACGAAAGAATCAGTACGTTTATTTTGACCGTGCTCCTCCCCTCTGAACAGTTAAAAAGTAGTTTGGCGGATCTTGAAATAGTGATTTCAATTTGGAAGGTTAATTCGACCCTGAACGATCGTTCGACACTGATGATAATATTTTGCGTACCTTGATGGAAGAAACCGCAACAAGTATAATCAAGGAGATTGCTGAGAGAATAAACGTAAATAATTCGACTGCGTTTCGCCAATTATAATAGTGTGAATACACTTCGAAACTCGATACGTAGGGGTCACAATTCTTGTCTGAAAGAAATAAGCTGAACCATATAAATATGGCCATTTCCTTCCTCGCGTGTAATGAGAAAAAAAGTTTTTTTGGATCAAATAGTACCAGGCGGCAAAAAGTGGATTTTACACGACGTACAATGAAAAAAGCTCTCGAAAAAAGGCAAATAAAGGTGTAGAACACATCACAAAAGGTAGCCGGCATCCAATAAATGCACTGTTGGGTATTTAGTGGGATTGCAGTGAATTATACACTTTGAGCTACTCCTACGCGGTGAAACAATCACGGCCGACAAGTACTGTAAGCAACTCACTAGAATCGATGCGGATGTTCGAGAAAAACGTGCAGATTTGGCCAATCGAAAAAGCGTGATCTTCCACCACGACAATGCTAGGCCACTCGTCGTCGAACAAATGCTGTAAAAACTGCAGAAGTTGCAACAGAAAATTCTGGAGCATCTACCTTCTTTTTCAGATATTACACTTACAAATTTTCATCTCTCCCGGTCTTTCCAGAATGGTTTAAATGGCAAGAATCTTAATTTCGAGAAAGCTGTCGAAAACTAGCTCGGAAACTATTTTCGTCAAAAACCACGTTTTTTCTTCAAAAACGAGATCGACAAACTTATATATCGCTGAAAAAACAATTGTAGAAAAAAATAATGACTACGTAATCAATTTATAAAATCGTATTCTTCAAAATAAAATCTCTCGAATTTCATTTTTATATCGGACATGAGCGTATATAATCATCCAAAAAACTTTCGTCCACTTCCCTACTATTACCTACCATAAATACAGTAAGAAATACCGTCGTTTATTAATTTCCTTTCATTCATTTTCCGCATCGACTTCTAAGTTCATTTGGCCTAGCACCTACTACTTAAAGTGAGTTACGAACCACCAAAACTACAGTATACATATCACATGGAAAAACCAGAGCTAATGGACAGGTATCGAACCCAGGTCTCCCGCGTGGAACTCCGAGTCTCTATCCACTACACCAGCCTATCTCTGCATTTATTACACCATCGTTCATTCATTACACATTATTTCAATCACACCTTCAATATAATCCATCCGCGCACCCTAGTGCGAAATGCTTCAATTATCCCAGCCCTGGAGGATGCCAAATCCAAATCCAAAACGATTCTCCCGAACACACCGATCAGTGCCAACGAGCCTTCAGCGACGACTGGCCGCGGTGTCCCTCCCCCGCACCTAAAGGATCGATCAATCAGCAACGAGGCCGCTGTCGAACAACCTTCGATACATCGCCGCTCTCTCCCAAGACGATCGTCGAGGGTGCTCCGGGGCGCAGAATCGGCCGTTAAGATTTATGGGTGTCCTGGCATGGTAGCCGGTCTTTAGCCGCTTATTAGCATGCGGTATATCACGGCGGCCGGACCGGGCCGGGGTCCGCGACAATAATTAGATAGATACGGGACATAGACGGAACGGGAATGGGACGTAGGTGATGCCGTGGTGGTGGGTGTCTACGTCGCAAGAGGGGCGAAGAGAGGAGGCCGAGGGACGAGGCGACCGAAGGAGAGAGAGTCGGGTGGCGGGCTGGAAACAGCCACGGCGGTGCGTCGTATGCAAATGATGACGTCACACAATACCACCCTCCAGGACAAGGAGCTATAGACAATGCATCCGCGCAGATAGATCTCATTCTACGACCCGCACTGCGCGCCGTGGACGCATCGTGCCCCACGTTCTGGACGATTCGTAACTAGGAGCCCTGAAATCCTGAGCCCTGCCGGGAGATCATTACGCCTGCCGCACCGAGGAATCCCGAGCACAATGCGGAATGGAGTTCGTTTCGCGCTCGCGATTGTTTTACACTTGGCGTGCATTGGCGTTGGGGAAGGTCGCCGATAAAGGACAATGAGGTCTAGACATCTTTGAACCTCGATAAGCCACATTTCTTCCTGATATTACCGTTTTGGTCATGCCTTAATCTCGACTGATTTATAATCTTATGTTGTAAAGTGAAAAAACAAAAACGGATAAAAATGATGATGGTTTACTTGGTGATCGTACAATTGTTCTTTACTTTGGAATAATGCGTGAATTAAAAAAAAAAACGATACTTGATTTCTGAAAACTCTTAGATTATAAGTAACTTAAAAGTTATCGTATACAACGTATACTGACCGGAGGATAAAGTTGTACTTACTCAATAAGGAAACTGTACACACAAAATTTTATTTGTACTCAATAATTTGGTCTGCTTAAAATATCATCACACGCATATTTACAATTTACTAATAAAAATACTTATTAAACAAATAGAAGCGTAAAACTGTCCAACTTAGAAAGAAAAGCCTGCTCAACTTCTAAAAATCCCCAAAGTGGACGCGTAAGATCTTAGTACCGTGTAAATCTAAGCTGGTGTCAATGAGTATATACAAAGATATCCCTAATCTGCTAGAAATTGATACCTTATCTTGTGTTGACCAATACAGAAAATCCTATCTTCGATTCACTTCCAGATGAAAGTCCATCTTCAATACACTGGCAAGCAAAAGTCTATCCCATATCCACTAGTAGGCAGAAGCCTACCTTCTATCCGATGGCAGTCGAACACATGCAAACTATAAATGGCACGTGTCGATGAAAGGCTCGAATAGCGGCACAGTGACACCAGGGCGGGAATGGGACGCAAAGGGAGAGGCCTCGTTGCATCGCCCGCATAATACGTCGTAGGCACTTCATTCTACGTATTCTACCTGACTCGAAACTCCGATGCTGAACTAAGCTTGTCACCAAGGATCATTACGCTGGCCATGTGACAGCATTGTACGCGCAACGCAGTATAGAGAACCCTCGAGTACTCGTAACAGATGTATAACTTGGTTATACAGGGTATTTCTAGAACGGCTTGGCAAAATTTGCAGCCGTACTTTTCAGCTTTTGCAGGAAGATCAGTGAGAAAATATTTGATACGCGCGAGTTTGCTAACCTTGCTTGATTTCAAAACAGATTCACCTACGATTTGACTATAAGCGCAGTTTTTAGCGAGCTCAAAAGTTGATAATAACCGAAGACATATCATAAGAAGTGTTAACAGATATGTGCAGATTAGAGAATTCTGCGCTTGTAGATTTTATTTCCTATTTGAATTCCAGGAAAAGGATTATCGCAACAAGCTACTACTAATAAGTGTCAAAGTAAAAAGAAAAATACGTAACAGTTAAAAGTTCCAAATATTTATCTATAACGTACTTCAGGGCTGTAATGAATTACAATAGAACATACCATAACAAAGATTGTGGCGTCTAAATATTAAGCATGAGATTATTATTGTCCTCCATTTTTAAATACCTATCTTCGTATTTATAATGAAACGCACAGGATCAGCGGACAGAAGCTTCTAAATCCTTAGTCCGATTACCAAATCTTTCGTGTCAACTGCCATACTGATCTTACTTAGAAATTCGTCCTTAATATACTCTCCTAAACATTCAACATCCCAAGCAAAGTCCCTTAAAACTTAAGCCTTCGAAACCAAAGGTATAACCCAAACACTATCCAACCATAGTGTTTCAAATCACGAAGATCGATCGATGCTCCATCAGCGTATCGATAAGATCCATTACTCACTACCCATCCAAGATCCCTGTTATATTTTCACATTAAACCAGTCGACACTTCGACGCGCACCTTACCCTTTTTCCCGAAATTCAAGAGCTCCATAACGTTGATGTTATTTAAATGAGGCAGCGCTTCTTCGGGATTATCCCTATTCCTCTGGCTCCTCTGCGGTTCCGGTAAATTCAAGGGAATTTCGATGAAACGCCTGGGCGGAAAATCAGGGGCAGCCAGCGGATAGGCGGAGATCTTACCGCAATGACGTGCGGTCGAATCGGTCCGAACGAAATGACGGATCCTGCGAGTGACATTCGATATCACGGCGGTAGCGGCCGGTGAAACGGCGAATACGAGGTGCTGGATGGTTCAAGCGTTCCGTCTATCGCACTGACGCTGAAATCCGGATTAATCGCCGCTTCGTATATATCGTCCCGGTTTGCGGTGTCCGGCGGGAAGCTTCGCCTTATCGTGGCCACGGTAGCTGCACCAGTTTTTCCTCAAGAAGCAGGAAATCGCCAACACATACTGCCATGTGGAATGTTAGGTTTTCGCGGATTCGTTTATTGATTTCACTGTGTTCTTGTATTAACCTTTTGGGGTCTGACAGGTTTGCACTTGCAGTTGAATGCTCGAGGTCGGTAGCGCTTGACAGGGACACGTGAGCGCGAAGGACTAATGCTTTTCAGGCGGAGTACACTGAGCAAAGGGTGATTCACTGGTTGAGACTACTGTGCGTAATGCGTGGGCAGATAGGAAAGATTCTTAGAGTTTTTTTATTTAAAAAATGTACATGCTTGTTTGATAAAGTCTAATACGTTTATCAGGAATAGTTTAGTCTTAGACATTTGGCAAAAATCGTGTTAAATTTTGTGTGAAAAAATAGGTGAATTTAAGAAGCGAAGCTTGCTCAAATGTATAGACAGTAAAAGAAAAGGTATTGACAGGTACAAATTTCTCCTTGGTCAAGATGGGTTGAGTCATAGGCACAATATTTTTCCTGAATGCAAAGCTGAATCTTTATACGAACAATGATGATTCAGACGGATCTACAAGAAGCTTCGCGTGCATTTTTATATATACATTTTTTATACATTGATATTTTTTTATACAATTTTTTATATGAAACGAGAATTATATATTTAGAAAAGGTAAAAAGGGGATTCCATGATATGTTCTACACGATGAGATAAAGGTGCGAGACAACGGACAATCAAATATCGCAATACTTATTCAAATAAACTAAAAATAGACGCTCAAGAATGTTTCCAAACTGATATCAACAGAATAAATTACAAAACGTAAAATTTAGGTATTATTCAGTCTCAAATAAAACATATTTACAAAATAAATAAAGAAGGAAAAAATTCATAAGCAGTTATCTTTTTTCAAACTAAAATGTTGAATCTGTTCGACAACTATATTGAAAAAATAAGCGAAGCACAAATGGATATTATGCAGAGAGAGACAGAGAGAGAGAGAGCAATTAAAGTATGTTCAGATCAACGTAATCTCGTTGAAATATCAATTCCAGGGAGTCGACTCGCGCGTGCCACCAAGAAGGCTTCTGGACCTTTAAGAAGGATCGACCCCTCGAAACCTCGACGGGCGGCCGTTAGCCTGCGCATCGTCTCCCATAACTCAGGATGAGGCATACGCGTCGCGGCGCGATCAGACAATCGAATCATTAATTGATTTGATTGATTGTATCTATGCACGTTGACGGTTGCACATGTTGAATAGGCAGCCGTATCGCTGGCTCGACTGCAGTGTGTCCAGAGGATTCGTCTATGCGCGCGAGCGTCTCTACGAGCGTATTGGAGTCCACGCACGAGCATCGACGAGCGGGTAACGGCCGTACACGGGCACGTACGAGGTGACCAGCCCGTGGAGAGGGTCGGTACGGGCGCACGTGTACGCCGAATGTCATTTGTCATCGCGGCTAATTTGCCACGTTCTGAGATACGGTGACGCCTCTGACGCGGTCATTATTAAGATGCGAATTAGTAACAATTTGCGCCGGATTTAGTCTGGACTTGATCTGTTTATGGCCCACCCGGATTAGGCTTCCGGACCTTCCGCGTAAATCAATATTAACCGGCTCGAGAGAGTCCGCGCCGTTATCGAGGCGACAAGATCGTCGAGGTGTAGTGATAAGGATGCGAAACGAAGTCGCGTCGATGAAACTATCTTGCGTTGGCTCCGCCCTACTGGAAGGGGAAAGGCGGGTGGAGACCACCACACGCGTAACTGGCTCACCAGTGCATACCCGAAACTCGATTTAAATTGCGATCGTCAACCCCTTTGTCCATATTTCATCGTAAATTTTTTTAACGCATAGCGAAAGAGGTCGCTTTGAGCGCTATTGTTAGATCTACAGAATTTCTTATGCAAAAATAATTGCAGTTGTGACCACTAGCTTTAATAATGTAAAAGGCATTTCTTTTTGCATCGATCTAATGTAACACAATTTAAATATGAGTTTAAAAGAGACTATTTATCTGACTGCCATTAGTGCAAAACATGTATGCACAAAGTATCTTTCAAGGCAACTTCAGTCATTTTAAGGTACAACTACGTTTTTCACATCTTTTGTCGATTTATCTTTCCAATACGATAAAAATATATAGACGTTCCATAAATTGCGTTCGATAAATCTAGTAGGAAACAGCTTATCAGGTTTAGAGTTTCTACACAGTATGTTACAATTATAGTGATTGAAGCTCACAATAAACGAATTCATATGGTTAAATGTGTAATATAATAAAAGTAATACATAAAAACAGATATTTTTGTTACGTTTATCTATACCTGCGTACTTTAATTACTTATCCGTAGATCATTTACTGATGCATATATTCATCGCATACATCATGTACAGTCTGAAATATTAGAGGTACTGGAAAAGAATGTCGTTTCTTTCGTTGACCGGTTTCGGAGATTAGTTGCGTTTCGACTACTGTTCTTTGAAAACGTGTTTTGTAATATTTCAGTGACTTTATTTATCAGGAGTGTATCGTGATTTGTAAAATTAGAATTTTGCGCTTGGATTTCAATTTATCGGATCAGTTTTCACTAAGTGAAGAATTTACGCAAAATTTAATGCTTTATCATTTTTTTAAAAAAGAAACTACAGCAACTGCCACTAAAAACATTTGTGCTGTACTTAGCGACTATTAGAATGTTTGCAAGTATCGAAGATGGCTTATGCAATTTCCATCGGAAAATATTTATTTGATAAATATCTCTGGAAATGGACGACCTAGGAAAGTGGACGATGCTACACGGACTGCTATATTCGAAAGCACTCCAAGTTTATCGGTTGAAAAAATAGCGAACAATCTCGAATACTCATAGTCGAGCGTTCAAGAGAATCTTGAAAAAATCTGGAAGATGTAGGGAGAGAACAGATGAATACCACACGAATCTAAGTGATCGAAAAACGACGTTCTTTTCCAGTCCCCCTAATACATATTGCCAACATATATTTCTATAAACACTTAACATTTAATATTTCGGCGCTATTCGTCAACTACTTTAATTTATTACGTGGGCGTGGTTAATTTATGCACGATGAAACGTATGTTTCATCAACCCAAGAGTGCTTGTACTCGTGCAAAATCTTAGAGCTGAAAAGTTCGAACGATAAATCCTCAGTTTAATCGGCACGATGTACATACGTTGAAAATCAAACGAGTAGATAAACTGTTTGTTGACTGCCCACGATGTACAGTGCCGCGGACGGACGTACCGGAGCCACCGACTATCGCCAACTCGTGCGGTTGGAGTTTCGATGAAATCTGCGCCCCGTTAAATTAGCCGCAATATGATTTAGCCCGTTGTAAATCACGAGGACGTATGGTATATCGCTAAAGGCATTTGCATACGCGATACTGCAAAGAAGTCCTGCGTGCTTTCAATTTCTCAGTATACGTAAGGAGTTAATATCGTTGCGATTAATCACACCCCACGATAATGTCGTGAAAAACTGGGTCAAATCAGTGGTACGTTGCCAACGTTTTTGGTCGACCGCGATTGGCTAGATATAACGATGCTATCGAGGGTGTATATCAAGTTCTGCATTGCCTTCATGGATAATAATAATAAGCGTTAAAAGTTGTATTCTGTCGAACTAAAGTCAAATATAGATCAATGTAAAGAACTACAAACTTTATCGTTAAGCTTTTAAGAAATATTCGGACCTGTAATCAATAATGAATCATCGAATTATACTGAAATTTATACTGATAATTAATAATAAAATTGTAAAATCACACGAAGACATTATATTATATGAATGTTATTACTTATTCTATCATAACGCAGTAATGGACCGTAATATTGGGTTGTTCGGAAAGTCATTTCGTTTTGTTTTTCGTTTTTCACCAACCAAAAACTACTGTGTAGAATTAATAGAACTTTTTCACACACAAGCCTTGCAATATCAGCTCTC
>JBCFXI010003057.1:0-12777 GCA_038496175.1 Ampulex compressa
CTTGAGAGCTGATATTGCAAGGCTTGCGTGTGAAAAAGTTCTATTAATTCTACACAGTAGTTTTTGGTTGGTGAAAAACGAAAAACAAAACGAAATGACTTTCCGAACAACCCAATAGCATATAGGAGTACTTTGAAATTGCGCACCGTTATTGGTTGCTGAAATTTTGATCCCTTTTCAGGGATTTACGTAAAGAGTGTGGATAGAAGTTGATAAAAGTCTCGAATCACGAAAGTGGTCAAGGAATTTCCTATCGGTCCCTTCCGAACTACTTTCAAATTTACGATGTAATCCTTTCTTGGTTCGAATATTATTAAACCGCGATACTTTAAAACGTTAATGCTTAACGATACTTTCGAAATTCGTCACGATGCAGAGCCACGCTTCGTTTATCCCCGCGATTGGAAATTTGTAGCCGGCCAAAATTTGGCCCAGAGGCGTTTTCCCCTTTCCTATTACGATATTTCGGTCAACCAGCGGCGATAAAATTTTTGACCGCGCTACATGCACCGAATCGATAAAGAATCCCCTCCTCCGCCAGCGTGCCAGGTCGACCCCACTTTTCTCGTCCAACACGATATCGATTAGCGCTACTGGCCTCCGCGATCGTCCGACCTTGACACCGAGAGCGTTTTTCAAGCTCGTCTCGAGGCGAAACTTCCTGGAAGAAACCTCCTCCAGGAGCTACAAAAGCGCGCTCCGTGGAATTCTGGAGTCGTGCCTCCGTATTCGCTCTTTACCCACGGACTTTTCCGCTTCACGATCGCGGTCGAATCTCTTGACATTTGGAAGACTCGTTTAAAGCTAGATTACGACGCATTATCGCGAATTATTACGATTATTCGTTATTACGATATTTTCGTAAAGATTACGATTCAAAGATAATTAGGTGTAATTTGGAGAAATACTTATGTTAATTATTTGGAAAAGGGCCAGCGCGTGTTTTAACTTAATAAAACACGCGGTGGAATTTTGAATTGAAATTGTGTCATGTGATAAGTATACAGTTTTAATTATTCTAGGCATAGATTAAGGAAGATCCTACACTTCCTCCCGCACCAGCCGCGACGAGTCGAGTCTCTATTTTTATTCTACCAGATAGAAATTCGTCCGGAGTGTTCGCAAGTGCGAGTAGACCTAGTCGACCGTGAACTTGCGGGGCTGTGCAACTTGTGCACGAACTCTCCTAACCAGTCTTCTCGAGTAACATTCCGCTGTGTTTAAAATCCACGTCACTTCCAACGAGTATTCGAAAGTGTATACAAGCACTAATAGAAGAAGCTTCATAGACTTCCACTGTCCATCGAACTACAGTCTCCAACTCACAACGCGCATCGCACGGCTCAAGCTTCCCTAAAGAGTCCAAAATACTCCTCTCCATGCAACTCGTCTATCGATGGCCACGGAAAAAAGAAGGTTTCATATCAATGAACAACGTCACTCTCCACTCTGTACAGTTAATCATATCCTCGAAGACCTGCTACATCACGAGCTGTGCTTCAAGGTACCCCACAGACACATCCCTAAAGCTCATCCTCCGCCTGTGCCTCCGCCTCGAACCCGTATCCCGGATAGCGCAGGCCAGAGCCCCTGCGCAGGTCTCACAAGTACATGTCCATGCTGTCGACCGTGAACTTGCCAAGCGCGTAGGGACTCTCGTAGCCCGTCTTCACGAGGAAGAAGCCCCTCTGCTCGCGGTTCACCTCGTCCCCCGCGAGCACCGCCGGATTCCTCGGGGGGCAGAGGCCCACGAGGTACGCGACGAACCCGTAACATCGCCAGCCCCAGAAGCCCAGCTCCGAGTTGATCGACTCCGCGAAGTACTGCGCGGATCTGTGATGATCGCAGCCAAAGGGGTTGCGCTTCTCCCAACAGCCGGGCTGGTTGATCCCCCCGTTCATGTAGAAGTCCACGTGCCCGCTGGGCTCGACCTTCCCCTGGACGAAGGCGTTCGTGTGGAACACGTCGACGAACTCCGCGTCCCCCGCGTCGAGCTTCTCGTCGTTGCTGACCGTCACGAAGAGCGGCATCGCGGGGTCCAGGCCCGTGATCCTGGGGATCTTGTAGGGCCGGAGGACGTTCGCGGAGAATGCTGGCACGTGAGCGCCAAGGCTGAAGCCGATCACGTGCACGTCAGCGGCGCCCAGGTCGCGCAGCCGATCGATCAGCTGGGCCAGGCAGTCGCCCACGTGGGGCACGTTGTGGACGGCCAGCGGGTAGCAGGGCGCGGTGGCCAATCTGTGCCAGTCGACCGCGATGACGTTGAGCTCCGCCTTGAGCAGGTACTCGCGCCTTATGTCCACGAGGTAGCCGAGCTCCATGTCGGAGTTGTAGCCGTGGACGATGATCTTGGTGGGTTTGTCCGCTTGGAAGCTCGTCTGGAGGAGATTGGATCGGCTGTCGTCCACGAGGATGCGCTGGCCGGTCTCGTTGTTGCGCCTCGTGTAGAGGAAGAAGGTCACCTCCTCGTCGGGGCAGGTCTGATTGGTGTTCACCAAGCAGGGCCCCACGAAGAAGTCCTTAGCGGGGCTCCCCGCGTCGATGGCGTTGCTGGCCACGAAGACTTGCGACTGGGCGGCGATCGAGAGTTGGAGGAGCGTCGACAGGCAGAGCAGGGCCCGCCAGGTGGGACCGTGGCCTGGTTCGATGGTCATCCTCGCGGCTCCTGGAGATCGGGCTGGCGGACTGCGAGCTGATTCGAGGCTGCTTCCCTCGAGGACCTGGCGCGACTGCCGGCGGGAAACTAGCGGCCGATCCGCGTGCCCGTAACTCGCAGGGGAAACTCCGCGTTGAATCGGCACGTACCGCGCGCCGCCCGACGAGCTTCGAATCCCTAAAGAGGGGCATGCGAGACTCGTCTTGTTTTATTGAGAACAGCTGACGTGTCGCGGAGGTACGAGGATCGATGATCTCGCGAGGCTTTTGATCCCTTTGTCTTTATATCTAACGGATTTTTAGTGCCTAGTGTGATAATGATTTTTTAAACACATTGTAGATACGTAATAAATGTAATCGAAATTAAATCGATATTGTTGTGATCATTATTAATAGCTGACGTGTCGCGGAGGTACGAGGATCGATGATCTCGCGAGGCTTTTGATCCCTTTGTCTTTATATCTAACGGATTTTTAGTGCCTAGTGTGATAATGATTTTTTAAACATATTGTAGATACGTAATAAATGTGATCGAAACTAAATCGATATTGTGATCATTATTAATAGTTGACGTGTCGCGGAGGTACGAGGATCGATGATCTCGCGAGGCTTTTGATCCCTTTGTCTTTATATCTAACGGATTTTTAGTGCGTAGCGTGATCATGATTTTTTAAACATATTGTAGATACGTAATAAATGTGATCGAAACTAAATCGATATTGTTGTGATCATTATTAATAGTTGACGTGTCGCGGAGGTACGAGGATCGACGATCTCGCGAGGCTTTGGATCCCTTTATCTTTGTATCTAACGGATTTTTATCATACTGCGTGGCATGATGAAGATTTTTTAAACGTATCGTAAAGGGACGTGGTACATGTGATGAAAATAAAATCGATATTGTTGTGATCAAAGTTTTATTAACGGATGGCGTATCGTCGCGAGGTGAGGATTTTCCGGTGTTCATATCGTACGGATTTGTAATACGTGGCGTAATGAGGAATTTTTAAATATATTATAAAGCGACATGATTGATGTAATAAAATTGAATGTGCAACATAATTAAAAGAAGGCATGCCAGACACTAAAATCGCGATTGGACTTTCCTTATAAATTATTTTCCTTCTTTTAGATTACTATAAAAATGGATAACGTATTTGAACCGCTGGTGACAGCGTAATAAAGTATCGAATATTCGTAACTTTATTGAAAAATGTACTTTTAAGATGGATCGGGAATGCGGTCTTGCTTCTTCCTTCTTTGAATCTCTCCGTTATAATATGACTGCGTATGACAGTCCGCTTCTACTTTGGAACGACGAACCTGCGTCGATTTATTTTTCCTAACGTATCATCTCTGTACTTCCACATAACCATAAGTGCGGCATATGTACGTAGTATGTCGTCGATAGCGTAACAAAGGAATAGGGAGCGTCTGAAAATAGTCGACGGAGGAACGTAATAAAAGTCACATAAAGGTATCGTAAAAAGTCTTTCCTGTAGAGTACACCGCGTTCGTTCTATATGATCAAGAACGTTTGATGTATCGCCGCGATGTAGTGCCGAGAGGATCTTTCGTAGAATCGCTTGTTTGTTTCTATTATCAGCGGTCAATCTCGATGAATATTTCGAACCATGTTCCTTGAAAATACCTTGAGAAATCAAATCTTCTTATCCAGATCGTTACTATAAATAATGCATACACTTCATTTATCATCAATCAAGATTTCGTAAATGTACTTATTAAAAATATAGAAATCTGTTTTCCTCTACAATTGACTCTACATTCAAACTTTCACAATTTTCTATATATTCGCATCAATATTAAAATAAAAAAAACACCTTTCGTTTCAATAATAACGTATTCCTATAACATTCCAGGAGTTGCTTAGCTAACGCTTTTCCATCGATGACACACAAAACTGATTTCAATATATGCAGACATTATGTTCGATGGTCGATGGATTTATACGCGATCATAGCAATTATAGGAACCAGCGCTTTTCCAGTGGGTTTGTCGAAGGTATGTAAACGGTGGGTCGATCTCGAAGGGGTTAAGAAAGTCTCGCGTAAGACCTGATCGTGCCTGGCGCAGCGAATGGTCCCATCGATGACGAAAGGCGATTTCCCGAGGAGCGGACGTGGCGTTTATCGCGCCATGCCGGAAGGAAATACCGCGGCCTCGATCGATACCTATCGAATTCGATGGCACAATTATGCGGGAGTTATCGCAGTCGTATCATTTGAGACGTTATTGCAGGGACCCTTTTGCTAACAACAGGAAACGCGGCTGTGCTGGCGGAATTGCGGAAGGTGAGACTCCATTTCCGAAATCACCTTTACATTCTTTTTTATATCTTTGTACTTGAACTTCGAACTTTCGTACTTCGAGTCTAAACAAATAAATCGATAGTCACTTAAATTAATTGGCAAAGAGGAATAACATCCCGCTTCGTTCAGAACGTTTGTATCGATTAATTTCAGAATTATTATATATATAATTAATAATAATCGAATTATTTTCATGGTATCGTATAATTTCTAAACGAACAATTGAAAACCCGTACTTACCGCTGAGCTCGATTGGGTGTTTATATTTATTGTTAAAATCGATCGTCTGGTTTTGTTATAGAGCATTTCGTTACAGAGCTTTTTCAACTTTTTGAAATTAACTTCAAGGCGAAAGAAAGCTTTCGTATGCTTCGAATAATTCCATAGTAATAACCGGGAGAAAATTATCGGTTTGATTGTAGCAAGGGGTTTAAGAAAGATTCGGATTTGCGTGCGTGTCTCGCGTATCTTCAGGTCCCATCTTTCACGATTACAGCCGCAATACCATGCAGGTGATCCCAACGATTATGACAGGCGACTTTGAGACGACGAAACTTTTACGCAGACTTTAAAATTGCCATTATTTCTCGAGCGCTTCCTACCGTTATTACCTCAAAACTTGGCTGCGCGGCCGCCCGATTTTTGTGGAAAATTTCAGAGCTTAAGTAGTTAGGTGAAAGTTTGAAAAAGGCCCAATGCTAGATCTACGGCTTTACGAGCTTAATTCCGAGGAAGCGAATTAGGCACTTCCGCTAAAGCGTTTTGAAAGCTTCTGAAAATGTCGATGATCAAGTGCACCACGGATCGATACTGCTTTTCGATACTACTCAAGTATAAACATCTGTTACACCAACACCGCCAAAATTACACTTACGAAACAATAGTCACCCTTGGCTTATGACAAAATTGTTTTATATTATCATCAGAACAGTTATAAAAAAAAATTACCAGTTCTGTTCATTGCGACAAAATAAATACAAATCCCTCATACATATCGGACAAAGCATCGTCTCTTCACGAATAATCTCTTAGAAAAAATGCAATAACTATGTGCCCGTGCACTTTCTGAAATTTTCCATGACGCACTGCGGTACGTAGATAGATTAATCTAGCAGCGTTTCCCCTTTGTCCTCTTTTCCTTTAATGACGCGCCTAGTGTCTTGAATGGATCCGAAATGGTGTCCAACGGTACTGGCGTTAGTGCGAATTTTACGTACTCCAACGTTGGGCATAAATCCCCACACGAGGAAGACGATATTTCCCGCTTTTCCCGACTTTTCTCGCCGGCTAGCCGCGCTCGCGTTTATCCGCGATCCATCGTCGGTGGCGCCATAAAGGATTATCGATAATTTATGCATAAAGGATAGCCCAGTATTGCGTGCGTCGTGTAAATGAAGGTATTATGCAAAATCCAGGCGCGGAACTCCACATTGGCGGGCGTACTGCTTTAACGTCGGATTGATTTACCACCAGTTGCGTAAAATATGAAGTTGTGCGGCCCGGAAAGTGATTGCAACGATAACAATGCGGTGCATGGTAAAACGGGGACGGCCGGAGAAGCAGAGAGAGAGAGAGAGAGGGAGAGAGAGAGAGGAGGCGAGCTTTGGTCGATATTAACGCGAGCGCATATGGCGCTTATGTAATATCGGCCCTGAAACGCACGCCCAGTGCAGACAGAAGCCAATCTTTTTCGTGAATAATCTTCTGCGAAACGACGTTAACACGTTGGCCGCCCAGTTTTTTTGACACGCGCTCGGCTCAACGTTCGGGCTAATTGATATTTTTCTCGTTAAGCCTTCACGGTCCAAGGTGTTCCACGTCAGTCAGCTCACGTTGCAGCATATACTTGTGCTGCACTTTGAAGTGCAGGCTGGACGAACGAAGTGGATTTTACGCGGACGCTTTGTTGACGCGTAGAGATGGAAGGAGCAGGCAAGAGTTGGTTTGGGATTGATATTATGGAATACAATGCTGAATCACGCTCGATACAGAGGCGTAGAGTGAACGATTGAGTGAGATAATTTGTCTTGCGACATATTCGTAGTTGGTGAGTGAGTATTTTTTTAATCAAACCTCGAGGCAAATCGATGCTTAGAAAATTGATGGTAAATAGCGAGCTTCGTGGCAAATATATGCACTGGATTCCTGGTCTGTTTACTCATTGTGCATCATTGCTGCACATACCTGCCTATCATATTAGAGAAACCGCAAATTTGTGGGATTTCCTATCAAACACGATAATAACTTTTTCTATCCTCAAAGTACACATATATCGATATGAGAAGCGATAGCGCAATAATCCTCGACTTGCCTGATAAAGTCGATGTCCAGGAATCAATGTGCGATCGAGAGTCTGGTACGGGAGTACATGGACGTTGGCGAAACGAATCTGTGAGCTTTTATGCCGCACTCTGGCGCGATTGTGGTAATTACGAGTTGATATCTTTGATTTACGCCACGGAGAGGATAACACGTGTTGCTCGCGTGACTAACTTCAATGACATCGAAGGCCGCTTTGAATGGTGTGCTAACTTCCGGCTGCGGCTCGAATCTCGTTCACGATAATTACTAGCATTTGACAAAGTATCTGCATAACTTTGGCAAAAACATTGTTTCCTAGCATTATGCAGGGCTCATTGGGTTTAACCAAAATCCATATTTGCCGTATTCGGCGGCAGTTTTTTTTTTTTTTTTTTCTATTTTCAACCGCGAGAATAATCCGGAGTCTCGCGGTCTGAATTAACGATGAGCGCCGATCGCTGAATTGACGAAATACTCTGAATTGGCGCTGGAAAAATCGATGGTGGCGCCATGGAATGAAACGCAATTTTTATCAAACATCAAATTTTTTTAATACGTGCAACGAAAGAGAGCGATAAACAAAAATGAAATAACGATAAAAATAACGTTAGCAAGGTATAGAGGTACGCGTACAGGCGATAATTTAATTAGTATTGGAACACAATTTATTTAATATGTTACCTGCATATTTTATTTACTTCTGCTTTTTGTTTATCGAATACGTCCGACCGCACTCCATATTTTTCGCAATTCAAAACTCAGCTCGAAAAATCAACATTCGACCCGATTCAATTTCTGGCAATGCACCATGCTAACTCTTTGTAAAACGGCATTATTTCCAAAAAAGAATAAAAATTCTTTCGATAAATTTGGATAATCATAGAATTTGCTTCATTGTATTAAATACGATAGAATCTCCCGTATTGAGAAGCAGTGCATGTGGTAACCATGAATCTATAAAGGCTGCAACATCGATTGCACGATCTTCACGTTTTTTCTCACTCATACTTGCTCTTCAATCGTCATCGATGATAGCAAACAGAAAGCTTGTCAGAAAAAGAAAGGAAACTCGATTTATTCTAAAGCCGATAAAATGAAGAAGCGGAAACTTCGCGGCATAGCGCATAGCATTTTTGTGACGACCGTGAAAGTGATCGTTATTTCCGTCGCGATGAGCTACGGGAAGGTGAAATTTTGCCCGACTTGGCCGACAGCCTATAAACACGCGGACAAACTTTCTGTGGCTCGCACGCGGAGAATATTAATCGGGGCCAAAAACACTTTTACGCTCGTTCCCATCAACGACCGCGCATCTTAATTATGCCCTGGCTAAGCTCTTATCATGATTATTAATTGGTCGCTGGGAATATTTTTGGTGGACATCGCAGGGAAAATGGAGAATTCTAGGGAATTTTGATACCTCGAGTAATCCTGATATTGAATAATTCAAAGTATTCGTAACACTAAAAATATCATCAGAACTATGTCACGTATCATAAGAAAATAATGAAAAAGAAAGCGATCGTAATTAGGGTGTTTTAATCACGAAGCAATTATTATTAAGCAAGCATTATTAAATTCCAGTAAATGAAAAATTAATGAGAATAACACATGAGGTAATTAGTTATAAAAACCAGACTGAGAGCTGCAAATATCTACTGCGCGAAACGTGGCCTGGCGGTTATTGGCGCTATATATAGGCTAAATATTTTGAACGCCTCGTGGATTATTTAAGGGAAATATTTTTAATAAAAGTATCTTAATTGGAAAGCGTTTAAGTCTGCAAAGTTTTGAAGCCCGCGTAAATTTGAAGAGAAAATAAGTGATAGCCATAGGAAACTTTTCCCTTAGATACAGTTGAAATCTCAGGCTTAAGACCTCCGATTGCCGATAAACTCTGAGGTTGTTTTTAAATCAGGCCGGAATATTATCATAAACTTTTGTTTATCGAATTTAATTAAACCGTATGATAAATGGAAGGCTATCGTACGAAATGTCACATTGATTACGTACGATTTTTTTTCTTTTCAGTATTCACTTCATTTTACATCAGCCTCGTATCGTGCAAAAGAAAACTTTTTATTTCACACGCTCGAACAGTTTCAATACAATTCTATGACCGTATATTTTGATAAATACAGTATATTATATTGTTAATTGAAGTACTGTATTTTTCATGTTTCAAAATTCTCAGTGCGGATAATAGTTTGTCACTATTCTTTGGCCTCGCGAATTTTACGTTTATTGCTAGTATTCTAAAAATAGACGAAATTGCGTTTATTTTCGGTATTTCAAAAATATTATTTTAAAGCTATGCGAATCAATACCTGAATGGCGAAAACAGCGCGTCTACGAAATTTCAGGCGATGTACGCAGCACTGTAATTTTCCCGACCTGTTATCCGTAAACGAATATTTGTGAATCGACATTGTGCAAAATCGAACGACGCGCGGGTGTCGAAACTCCTTCACGCTGCAGGAAAATAAGATTTTCGCAACTTGCCTGCCCAGAGATATGCGTGTTAAGTACACAATGGAATCAGACGAAGCTTGGTCGAATGGCTTATCCGGGAAGCGTTTTAAATGCCAGTCAGAGCGATTAAAGCCTTATCGTCAATGCATCATGTAACGCAACGCAAATTAAAACCGCGCAGCAGATAAGAGTTGAGGATGCCGCAAACATCCATTGCGTCATTATCTCGATTTTTAAGTCAACGATCAAATTACGTATTCCGAGATGAATGGCAAATTGCACTAATTGCGGAACGTTTATCGTTCACAAAGCCTGAGGAATGTTATTTTATTTTATTCTTTTTTTTAATCAATCCCGAAAGCTTTTCCAGAAACAATAGAATTTGAATTTACACGAAATTCAAAGAAATTCCTTCTTCTACTTGCACGCATTGAATATATTAAAACCCTTGGCCGAATAGAAATTCCACAAGGATTACGATGTATCGTTCAAATTTGTAAATTGGTTCTATACGTTCAATTGTACTCAATCAATAAATGATTATGCACTGAATTATCCAGAGTAAATTAACGATCGATACCGGTGCCGCAATGAGCACAGATTTAACGAGGAATGCTGGAAAACATTTTACATTATATCAGTAAACCATAGCCTTCCTTAACCGAATACACGTATAATGTAATATACTGTATCTATAATAAAGACAATATACTGTTTTAAAAACAAGTTTATATCATGAATATATATGTGCGTTAGAAAAATTCAGATGATTCATCGCATAAAAAGATCTTTAGGTAGTATTACTTTCAAACAAATATGCCTCTGGTAAGTATCATCCTTGAGATAAGCCATCAAAGGAAATCAGTGCAGCCAAGTCGACGAGAGCTTCGCTTAAAAGCTCGATGCCTTGAAGAGCACGAAATTTCCGCTTACCCTTACCCCCTATAAACATCCTACGCAGAATTGAATTTCCGATTTGCTCTCGTTAGTCCGACAATTCCGTATTTTCCGTCAGGTCCTACCAGCCGAGAAGCATTTCGGCCCATACGTCGCGAATGCTCGACGAGAAGGAACGCAGCCCATTTTTCCATTTTCCTCCAAGCCGGGCGAAACACCCTCGAAACAGTCGATATCCTTTTGGAGCAGAGCCAGAGTCTACCGGCTGACGAATCCTTTCTTCGCCCCCTCCTCCCTCCGCCCTTTACCAGCGCTCTTACGCGTCTCATGGCACAGCGATCGGTTTCAGGCCGTGATAAAAAAGGAAAACAGTTTTCTCGCCATCCTACAATCGATAAGATCCATTTTTCAGGATGGATCTCGGATAACGCTCGATCTGGATGCGCATCGCTGTTGTGCGCTTTGGACGCGTTTCCCCGTGCCGTGCATGGAAACGCTTTTATTTGAAAAGGAACATTTGCACCGTGTAATCAAAGCTATTCCCCTGGCGAATAGTATTATTTATAGTACTGTATCGCGCAATAATGGTGATTTATGGTAAATATATTATTTCTCTGCTTTATTTATTTCTTCTATTAGTTTACTGGAAGATTTCCAGCTGCAGTGCGTTTCATAATATATCTCGGTTCGAGGTTCATCCTCGAAAAATCGGCCTTTGGCCCGACTAAATTTCTTAATACTTGCGCTGTCATTGGGCTGTGGAATTATCTTCGTTGATAATACATACTTACTTCAGTGGAGAAACGTGAATTCTTAAAGACGGCTTTTCTTTGAACAGCGAGAACTTGGCCTTTACACAGTGGGATCAGAGATAAGGACACGAGGAGAATGGCATTATTTACATTCCTCATTCACTTTCTCCATTCATTGCTCGAAGATATTTTATTTTCATACCTTATCTTTCTTTGTGATGCGTTAAAACTTAGTTCCCAAAATGAGCGTGATCCGATCAATATTCTTGCACGTCGCTTTAAAATAACGACAAATCTACGTGCACGAGCGTGATATGAAATTATTACTACCCATAATAAATTCGATCTTTGGCAGAGGGACGCGAATCCTTGGAAACGAGCTTCCCTCGAACAACGTGGTCTTGACTCTCTCTTTTTCCAATTAATTTCCGGTATCGACTGCCAAGGTCATTTGGCGTAGATCCTACCGTTTAAGGTGGATTCCAAACCACCAGAATTACGGTATACGTATCAAGTATGTAAGAGGAGGTCTAATAAAAGAACACAAACGGTGACAATATTATACTTTAAGAAATCGTGCCTCTACACAACACCTTCTCAGCGCAATGATGCCACTTGACATGATCCCTGAAATTTGCTTCTGGTAATCAAGTACCTCTCAATTGTTTCCCTTCAAAATGTACTTTTCTCACCACGAAATAATGATCTGAGCTCAATAGTTAAGAAAGCGTTGGGGACCGCTCGTGTAACGCCCATCTCCATCCCTTACAGGTAGAAAAACCATCGGCGATGGGCGGTATTCGGAACTCGAGTCTCCCGCGTTGAAGTCCCAGCTTTTACCCACTATATCACCTAAGCTCCCTAGCCCCGCCTAGCTTTTACACCCTGGGATCAAACGTATCCGTGGCGTGCCGTGAATAGCGCCGAGATTCGGCGAGGCTGGACGTCATACCGGTGAACAAATGCATTCATGGTTGGCGCGGCAATACGCCCACGCCATGGTGCAGCCCAATGTGACCGCACGCCCCTCGCTTTTCAGGGCCCGCCCGGAAATATCGGCGGATCGCCAAAGAAAGAGCGCGGATAACCGTGCGGGATTAATGGCCTGGGCTTGGAGTACTTTCTCGTCAGCGACTTGTGTCGATAGGTGGAAGTACTTCGTTGCTACTCCTGCGATACCGTTTATTTAGTCTCGATCCTGACTCTGATTTTCATTTTGACTCTGATTCTGTACTACTCTATGCTGTTTTCTTTTGTGTTACGTCCTTCTTCCTTAAGGTCTGCACATTCTCTTATTTATATTTATATATAAATTTTTATAAATATATTTATATAAAATGTATATATATAAAAATTTTATATAAATATAA
>JBCFXI010003058.1:0-12776 GCA_038496175.1 Ampulex compressa
AATTTGTGGATACCACGCCAATAGAAATGTTCGTCTTTTGAAGCAAACCAATCGAACACCCAATTTTCGACTTCTTCGTAGGAATCGAAGTGCTGCTCAGCCAATGCGTGTCCCATCGATGAAAACAAATGGTAGTCGGAAGGGGCCAAGTCTGGTGAATATGGCGGGTGGGATAGCAGCTCCCAGCCAAGTGCTTTGATTGTATCCTGAACCGGTTTTGCTTTGTGTGCAGGTGCATTGTCGTGTAACAAAATTACTTTGCCGTGTCTTCCTGGCCCATTCTGGTCGTTTTTCGATCAATGCATGGTTCAAATTGATCATTTGTTGTCTGTAACGATTAGTATTAACAGTTTCGCCAGGTTTTAGAAGCTCACGATACACCACACCTTTCTGATACCACCAAACACAGAGCATTGCCTTCTTGCCGAATCGATCTGGTTTTGCAGTCGATATTGATGGTTGTCTCGGATTAACCCATGATTTTTTCCGTTTAGGATTCTTAAGATAAATCCATTTTTCAGCGTCGGTAACAATTCGATGCAAAACTGATTTTCTTTCGTGTCTTTGAAGCAAAATTTCACAAGTGTTTTTTCGGTTTTACATTTATCTTTCATTCGATTC
The DNA here is from genome assembly GCA_038496175.1 of Ampulex compressa. Taxonomy (NCBI): domain Eukaryota; kingdom Metazoa; phylum Arthropoda; class Insecta; order Hymenoptera; family Ampulicidae; genus Ampulex; species Ampulex compressa. Next base: position 622 of record JBCFXI010003058.1, read on the forward strand.
ATGTGGCACCCATTTTCCACAATTTTGGATCTTTCCCACAGCTTTTAAACGGTCAGAAATTGTTTGTTACGCAACATTTTACATTGCTGCCATTTGCTTTTGACTCAAAGTATCATCTTCATCCAATATTGCTTGCAATTCGGCGTCTTCAATCTTTTTTAGTGGCCCTTCACGTTCTTCATTTCTCACATCAAAATCATTATCTCTGAACCGTTGAAACCATCTTTTGCATGTTGCTTCTGATAGAGCTTGATCACCATATGTCTCGACAAGCATTCGATGCGACTCTGCAGCACTTTTCTTCAAATAAAAAGAAAAAATTAATGTTTTCCGCAAATCATCGCTTTCTGCTCAAAAATTCGACATTTTTAACGCGATGAAAAAATATGATGTTGTTTGTTCAGTGATTCGATGTATATCAAATATGTTTGATAGATGTCAACCAAACAAAAAAAAAATTAAAGCTTGTTCACGACAAATGTTCCTTATCGACACATTTGTATCTTAACGATCATTTCATACCGGTACACCTGATATACCTTTGTGAGGCGATAGTCGCGAGGTATAGCGGCCGAATTGTTTACGCGCGTCGCCAATTCGGGGAACGCCAGCGACGTTTCTCGAAAACTGTGTTGATTGATATGCGGGCAAGGACACGAGAGTGTCTCGAAAGAATGCACGGACCGCAGAGAGAAGGGGGCGAGAGGGCCCCAAAAGAATATGAGATCCACGGATCGAAAAAACAGAACGCGTTAAGGTGGGTTTTCCTAACGACTGGTTTTTTGCGCAGCAGGAACTGCATTTGCCTAAAAACGTTGGCAGGAATGCGAAATATACAGGGTGGACCATTTAACTTGAGACTGTAGAATATCTCCAAAAGTAAGCATTGTAGAAAGAAATGTCTTGAATAGAAGTTGCTTGATATCACGGAGGAAAGTAAATGTCCTTTGTTGTATTTTAATTGGTGAACGTTTGGATGGTAATTTCAGGGTCAAGGTACGTTATTTAATTGGCAACCAACATTTTTTATTTTGTTTTCTCGTTCCTCATAAAAAATTCCAGCATAACAGTAGACGAGGCAATGACACATTGTGTCCGTTGTTTTGTATACCAGTAAAAAGTTTATTTTTTTATGAGAAATAAGGAAACAAAATAAAACATATTGGTTCCCATTTAAAAAACGTACCTTGATCCTAAAATTACCATCCAAATGTTCACCAATTAAGACACAACAAATGGCATCTACTTTCCCCGTAATATCAAGCAACTTTTATTCAAGACATTTCTTTCTACGAAGCTTAGTTTTGGAGATATTCTACAGTCTCAAGTTATACGATCCACCCTGTATAGTTTCTATCGCGCAACTGCCAACGTTTTCAGGCAAATTCGATTCCTGCTGCGTAAAAAAACAGGCCCTAGGAAAACCCACCTTTAGAGAGTCATGAGAATCACACGCCGGCCACCGACACCTTCCATGCTTTTAAAATTAACCGCGTATAATATATATTTTATTATGTAGTGATTTGTCAGGACGAGGAATACATAAAAAAAACGTTCAAGAACACATTAACCGAAAGATTGTATTTCCCGTTTACACCGATCTTGTCATCCTTGCAGCACACTACCGACTGCCCGCTCCTAAGTCCCCTCTCCAGGCCCGAATGCGTGTCCCTCTACGAACAATCTCGTCTCTAGGGGCTGAAGGGCCCCTACCCTAAAAGTATCTAGGGCTACTACAATTAAATACTGCCCTTTATTATTATGTTATGTTTATGTGTCGTTTATACATCAGCTCTTTTCACCCGTTTATGTGTTGCAATGTGTATATGATATATTGCACATACGAAAATTTTCAATATGTACGTATAAAAATTATTCTTGATAGTTAAGAACGCGGATTTTCTTGTAGTGAACTGATTCAAGATCATGTTCGTTGCTTAAAAATGTTACTTTGCAGTCGTTTAGAGTTGACGTTTCTTTTGATACGATGTAGTCGGTCAGTTCTTGTAACAACAGTTTTTTTTTATTAGACGTTTGTATATGTGGCGGTAACTAGGTATATAAGAATAAAGCTCATTCTGGAATGTTAAAGTTCGTTCATAATTAGTACTGATTGAAAGACAATGGCTTTCCAATTTGGTACAAAGTTAAAGCCCTGCATAGATTAAGTCTAAACAAAAGATAAAAAATTATATTTAAATAGGAGAAATAACAAATTTATCTTTAATTTCACTATAAAATTAATTTTATCGATTTCATTTAATAGTTTTTTTCACTACATTTTCAAACTCATTTTACTTGTATTTTGTACGACCGATAACGACTAAACAATGGTACAGAACAATACGCACACAAGTACTTGAAGCAGTGAAAAATATTGAATAGCCCGTGGAAGGCAATCAAAGTTAACAACAAGCTGTATCCTGAAAACTACATACAGTATACTACATTGGATTAAAAAGCCAAATAACAGAAATATACGTGGAACTCTGTGGAATTAGAGACTTTAGGAGAATATCTCTATTAACTACATCATGGATTCTACATTATGAAAAGTTTAAATATACGTATTATATCTAAACGAAAGAAGCAAAGTTATTTATTGTTAATACATTATATCTCTGCATTATCGTACAGTATCCGATCGTAAAAGGTTTCGATTGCCCCCAACTGAAACATTATGAATCCAGGAAATGTATTCGCACGTAGATTAACATTATTGCGAATATTATGAGCGTATTTACATATCAACGTTTTACCAAATGTCGATATATTACGCTTTACGCCTACGAGGAAATATTTATTCGGTATCCAATATCCAGGCAATGCATTACAAAGTTCCGAATACCTTTTTATCGTTTAAAGAGAAATTAATCCTACTCGCATTTCAAAAAAAAAGTCCTCCAACCAAATTGCGACGCGCATCAGTTAACATTTCATGTTTTAAATCATATATCAAAATTTCCTCGACACCAGTTTCACCACGTATTATTAATTCACTGTTAAAAATTTTAAAACGCCTCTTAACCCAACCTGTCGAAAATCGAGCCACGCTGCGCGCAGGTAGAAGCCTACTCGTAAACTAATCTCTTTTATAAATCACACTGTAACTCTACCTTTCCTACTTAAAAAAGATAAAAAAACGTTAAAATAATTATTTTACCTCCAGCTAGAGCATCCACTCTATAAAAGTAGGAGTTACAAACAGCCTGGTTTTGTTCGAAAAGCTTGACGAGGTAGCGGAAATTCTAACGAACGGATAATGAAGTTTTCCATGAAAAACAAAGATTTTCTTTATTTAACCACCATGGATATATGGTAATGAACACCGAGACGGATGTCGCAGCTACGAAACACGGCGTAGACAAACGATACGCGACTTTGATTACCTCGGCGAACTAGGTGGTAGTTGCGGGATTGGAGCCGTTCTGAAATGGTGCTGCAATTCAAAATGAATTTGCAACTTGCAAAATATATGCGCACTTACGTACACCGGTAAGGACGAGCGCTAGTCTCTAAGGTCCTGGAGGACAGGTGTCGCTACCCGGTTACGCAATGTTCTTGTTTCGCTCACTCGCAGATCCTCGCAGGTTCGTTTGTGTCGCCTTTTACACACACGCTTCTCTACCCTCTAGCTCGGCACTCCGACACCGATTATTCCCATTTTCGACAAACGCGCACCGTGCGCTCTCCTCTTCTCTCTCTCTCTCTCTCCGATATCCGAGAGCGTTGCGCCTTGGCGAATTTTGAAATTTCTCGGGTGTGTAATCGGCTATTCCAGAGATCGTGAACCTTTTTTGTCTCGTAGACCATTTGTCATGTTTTTCGGTTTTGGGTAAAACACCTGCTTAGCTAATATCAAATTTTTGCGAATTCATCAACTTTTAATGTGTTTTTGACAGCTGAAGTCATGCTACTTTCTTGGAAAGACTTAAATTTGTAACTGTGGTGAGGTATAATGTGAAAAAGTTAAGAAAACACATGTAACTTACGTTAACTTTTGTATTGTTATTAACTGAATTGAAATTAAAAGGAAGTAAATAAAGATGTGGTATCTGATATTTAAGATAACTAAGTAAAAAATAAATGCTTTTAGTGGGGGGAATAAACCTGATGTTTTAATAACAAATTTTCAACATTTGGTATCGATTTAGTTAGGTTTAATCTCAAATCTCCTCGGTTAGTGATGTTCAGCCTGTCTCTTTTTTTGTTAGGAGATTGACAACCGCGCTAAAACCCCTTTCCACTAGGTATAAGAATGGAAAAGCAATTACAAACTTCCTTACAATATTCCATAATACAAAATAAGAAACAGTTATGTCTTTTTAAAACTAGAATAACTGATATGATTCCGAACCGCACCTTAAATTCTTTTTTAGCGCTTATTCCGATAAGTTCCTTTCGCAATATCACATCCGTTCCTTCAATGTCACCATATGAACTGATTATCCACTGTCATATTACTATAATAAAAGAATCAAGCGACAAATCCATCCGTGCAGTGGATTATTCCATTCATCGAAAGCCAGAATTAAAGTCCCGACTTGCTTAAACGAGATCCAATATCGTAGGCCCCTATTTACATCTCATAGACTCCCAATTTCTTTTTTTTTCGTCGACATCGACCCTTTGCAGGGTCCTTTGCAGGTCACTTTGGGTATCAATGGGCTATTCGATCGCTACTTTGCGTCTGTACGACGCCTGTAACTGGGACGATTACAACACGGGGGATGAGCGAAGGTTTGGGAATGTGGAGGAACGATGGTCCTTAGTTCTAGCTTCGAAGGAACTCATCCGGTGAGGATACGGCGTGATAAGTGTCGGACTTAAACCAAGCCCCGCCCATAATTGTGTTCATGCGGTTTCACTCATAATCCCTTGCACAGGACGGACACAGAGGCTTTACGTAATCCGCGAGGGCCAATCACGCCGGTTTTGGGCGGGCTCACGTGAGGCGTGAGTAATTTTCTGATCTGCAATAATCTCTCTTCCCGGTAAGCAGTTTCGCGCTTATTGCCAAATGTGGCCCTCCACAAATCAGATGCTTTTATTATCAATTGTTATGCTATTGTTCATTGTTATGTTCTTGGTAATAAAATGTTGGGTTTTCACTTTGACAATTGACTCCGGATGTGTGTACATTGTACGATATAAATAGATATTTCTTTCTTTTCATTTTTCTACTGCACATCGCGCCATTGTTTTTCGTATTGTATAATACTAGGTGGTTTTCCATGTGTCTCGTTTTAAAGATATTTTTGATGATCTCGCAATTGTTTCAGTCATCTTTGCAGGGTTGTTTTGTTCACTCTTCTCGCTGCAAGTGTAAATTTAATGTTTCTTACTACCTTGGCATATTTGTGACGATCAAGATCAACTATCGATTGATAAAAAAATCTTACATTTAACAACAATCTAACAGATCTCAATAGCTAATAAGTGAAGAATGAACAACAAATGTGCTTCAGGTATAATTAAGGAATCCGATATGATGAATTTAGTTTGGTGAGTTAATTAAAATAGAGTAAACTTTTCTTCGCGTTTTTTGTTATTTATTCAAGCAATTTTAATGAAGATAAATAGATGCTGAATAAAGACTGATATTTCCTTAGCAATACGTATACTATACGCGTAACGTGTGTTTATTCCTGGTTTTCCATTCTCGCACACTGTTAATATTGTGTAAAATGTTAAATTAATAAAGTATAAATAATTGAAAGGATTGATAAGAACTGGTCTTCCACTTTACAGCAACTACTTAAATTGCCCTCGATTTACTCTCATCAAAAAACAGCATCTATTAATGCAATGGCTGACGAATTTTTGAATAATGTATTAACCCACGATTGCATTTCAAGCATTTAATCATGTTTTCCTCCCAATCTTCTCCACATATAAAACAAAACCAATCGCTTTTTTTCTTTTTCATTTTTAATGCCAATTCCTTTTTATTAATTATTTCGTTTAATTTATTTGCAACATTTTTTATGTTTTCTTCATTCTGAGTTAACGTTATTGCGATTAACGAGGTACAGCATCCACGGAGCTCTTTGCCGTGGTTTATGATTGGAAAATGCGCTAAAATATTTGATTGAAATTTTATTCCTTTCTGAAGTCGTACCGTACCGAAGTTGTATTACGATTTAGGAATTTGATAAAACAACTTGGTTGGCTCAAATGTATAGTTGATTACCGTTGTATGAGTTATTGTGGTCCTAGTTTATTCAAAATGCAAGTGATACGACTTAAGCACTGGTACGACTTGAGCAACCTTACGCTATAACCGTATGGGTTTCCATGCAGCGTGTGAAAAATCGATCACCGTGGTAAACAGACGCATAATATTGTAACAGACTGAAACATTTTCATAGACGCATATGTAACATATCATATTTTATTATAATAGATTATTCTATTGTCTCTCTTTACCCCTTTCGTCTCGTTTTCTTCCTTTCTGTCTTCTCTTTCTACATAGTGCACACATGTTGTAAACACATAGTAACTACATAGTAACACACGTGAAAAAATCCAGGCGCGATGTGTGAAATTTAAACCAGGCACTTTCACGTGTAAGTCCTAGCTCCCATCCTCTGCGCCATCGGAGCCTTATATCCACTCCTGTTCCTTCTTCTCTTTTACCTTTTCCTGTGTCCGTGGAATTTTTCTGGGCAACGGAATATTGGTAGCGAGGCTCCTTTTACAAAAAAGAATCGTATCTGAGGACGAGAGGAGGCTGGAGAGGAGTATTTTTATAATGCTCAAAGAGCACGAGTACGCCTGTTTTTCATTATGTCCTCTACGGTCCTAATATTAAAAGTCGACTTTCGAACATTAATCGCTTGTAAGGAATGGGGATATTATACTGCACAGGGAATACGTTATGCTCTGCAGTTGTTATTAAGATAAGTCAAATATTGAGAGGACAATTTTTGCTACATCGTTAATTTCTTATTCGAATCTTCTTGCGAGTGGTAAGTCTGCATGATTTATATACTTCAGTACTTTGGCAATGTTATAAAATATGAAATAGTATTTTTCAGTAGAAAGTGATGGAAATACTTTGCATTGTACAATAAACTCAAGTAAAAATGATTAAATACACACTAAAAGTTATGTAGCAACCTCGTGGTCACTGTGACGTGTAAGAGTTTGAATATGGTTGATAACATTATGTGTCAACAGTTATATTGTAAATAAAAACTCGAACTTCCAGGTGAACAATCTGATTTGAAATTTCGTCTGCTATTCCCAAATAATTTTTTATGTAATATGTACTGTATCTTCCATAACTTAAAATTTAATTTATTTTAAAAATAGTACTTCCTTGACCAGGCAATCTCGATAGTCGGGGCCAAAAATCAATCGATTTAATAGCATCACGAAGACCTGACTTTTTCCCTCGGTCAGACATTAACTTTTAACGGTTTGAGTGCGACCCAGTGCGACTATATTGATTTCGTTGCATGTCAAAAAGTGCATCATGTCAAAATTTCATTACCACAGTTGGTGCTTCAATTTTGTACTTGCCCTCTACCATCACCCTGAGAATTTTATTGACTAAATCACAGAGTTCTTCTTCTTTTTAAAAGGCTTCCAGAGTTGCGTCGTACAACATTCTTACAAAAGTTATTTTTTAACAACAAACGGCAAAATCGAACAAACCAAACGAAGAAGACAGTAAAACTTCCGTGTCATTTTAATATTTCATGTTTCATAAAAAACTCGACTAAAACTTCAATATTTTATTGCAATATCATAAATAAACTTGTGAGTTTCAAATAACAGTGTGTACAGTGGATGTCGCATGCAAGAAAAATATATTCGAATACGACTTTGTCGGCGACATTTGGCGCCCTTGTTTTTAACCTTTGAATTCCTTTTAGTCCAAAGTCCTTAACTTTCGGTTCAACTCTTCAGTCTTTAACCTCAAACTTTAGTTCACAGCCCTTAACCGTTAAAGTCACTGTACATTTATCCATCGATTTCCCTTCCGCGAACTTATCGAACAAGCCAGTAGTCATCGCATGCCACAATATTAGGACTCTGGTAGAGCAACAAATCGGCGTTGATTCGATGTATCAGCATTTCCCGGGGATTAGCGCTCCTCGAACACTTCTACCAACCTGGCGTCGAAAGTAACGCGTACATAGGCGATAAATAATCCGGTCGGGCCGGGGCTTTGCGGCTCGTTGATCTTATTTACGCCCGGCCCGATGGACTCTGATTTAAAGCCAGCGATCACGAGTCGGGCGATAAGCCTTAACCGGCGGATCGATCGATCGTTTAATCTCGCCCAGCCGACGGCCGATGAGATCCGGGAATTCGATTGGTGTCGAGAGCCTAGCGCGGCTTTTCAGCGGAAATGTAATTTAGGCAAGTGTGCGTTTAGATCTGGACCAGGGTCTGCCAACGCCACGACCTCGGTTCGTGCACAGCCCATGAATGATTCATTCATTTTGAAAAAGCTATATCCTCAAAAGTATTATACGTGTACATATGAAAGGATATGCGAGGAGAGCCACAAACTCACCAAGTTTATACACCCTCCAGAAATGTTCGATACGTGCCCTTTTGGCGACACGACACACGTCCAGACGATGATCGAGCTCATTCCATACATTTTGTAGCACAGTCCTGTCAGGTGTCTGCACTGCAGCACTCGTGCGTTCTTTGAGCTCGACTAAGGATTGCGGTAGTGGGGGTACGTAAACAAGGTCCTTAACGTACCTCCACAGGAAGAAGTCGCGGGACGTTAAATCAGGGGATCTGGAAGAGCAGGGGAACGAAGCTAGGTCATTCTCAGCATAACGTCCAATCCAAGATGCGGAAGTTTTTTTTTTGAAAATATAGCCTTTTCCAAAACGAATGAATCATTTATGCTAGCTCTACATTTTGCTATATATTTAACTCTATATTTATTACATTTTTATGCTAGCTTTAGATTATTAAAGGATCGTTCTCTTCGGGTGAAAAACCTTTTTAAATAAATGTTTACTTAAGAACAATGTTTCGGACGTCTCAGCGCGTTCGTTATTAAGTTAAGAAGAAACGATGAACGATGATCAATGGATGGAGCAATACTAAAATATAGTTATAACGACACATTCATTAGTCTTTACCAAGCAACCTATTCGTACACGTGTAATTTTAATTCTCCATCTGGTCTTATTGGAGTAATTTATTGTGTGGAAACAATAGTTTTTGGCCACTAATGCGTGGCTCGAGAATTAAAGGATAGATAATAATAATTGAATATGAAAATTAAGAAATTGAAGGTGCTGGGTAAACCGGAGATACTAGAAAAAAGGTATAGAAAAAAATCAAGGACCGGGATAACTGGACTGGGATTCCAAGTGACTCGACTCATGAGTAACAGACATACTTATATCATTTGTTTTACATTTTAGTATTGTTTCATTCATTGTCATTGTTTATTCTTTCTCCTCAGCTTGATAAATAACGCGCTGAGGCGTTCGAAATATTGTTTTTGAATAAATCATTTTTTAAAGAGGCTCTTCACCTGAAAAGAACGATCTTTTAATTCTATCACCACAAAGACCGAGAAACCTACTCCTGTAATTATAACAAATTACGTTTTTTTTTTTTTCTAAGCATCGAGTATTTTTATTTTTATCTTGTATACATCATCGCCCAATTACACTTTCTTGTTTCTTGAATACGTGTTTTCTTATCATATTTGGTTGTAGAATAGATTTTTCTTCTCACATTCACGTTGATCGAACATTTTCAGTGCAGTTCTATATTCGAATTATTTGCTGAGAATAAAAATCACTTAGTACAAATTTCGTTATGAAGACTTCAAAAACGGTAGGAAATGTTTGTTTCCTATTCATGTTGTTTCATGAATACTGTTTCATGTCAAATATTGTTTCTTATTCATATGCCATTTTGTAGATGGTCGTCCATGCGATTCTGGTCCTACCTTGTGAATAAGGACAGAGAAATTATTCCATTGTCTAATGGCGCCGAATAAATAAATGTTCAAAGCCGAATTTAAGGGCGCGGAAGGCGGCGATTGAATAGCGTGCGCTGCACCTTTGCGTGTTGTTGATTGGAACTAATATTCCTGGTCGAGACGAGGCAGGTAAACGGGTGCGGGAAATCGATTAACTCTGTTTTTAATCCAGCCGCGTCTCTCGGTAGGGCCATAATTTAGTACGGTGAATGGTGAGGATCGAACGTCCAGTTTGATACGCTTCTTCGTTCATTGGAGTTAATGTTCTTCGTGTAGAAGCCCGTGGAACATCGATTGCCACTAAATGGATAGGATAAATCGATTCGTTTCTGTAGGTAATAGCTTTGCAGTGGGATTATAGTTTAACTGGGTGCCGGAGATAAATCGAATGTTTGATAAGTTTGGCGCTGTTGCGTGTTTATTGGGATTAATATTTCCAGTCTGGGATCCGCTGTTTATCGTTAGACAGGTGCGAGTGATTGATTAACGCCCTGTTTTTCTTAGAGCTGGCTTCCAGCAAGAACTGCAATTTAGCAGGAGCGAAGACGGTGATTAAATAACGCGTTCTATATCATTCTGTATCTTTCGGAACCAATATCTTTTTACAGGACATTGTTTATCGTTAACCAATTGCGAGACATCGATAAATCCCTCGTCTTTAACCGCACTTTCTGGAAAAAGTATGATTTGATACACTATCGAATCTGCTCTTTGTCGATTATAGCAATTGTTTTCCATATTTGCATGTTTTTCAGAATTGATATTGAAACAATACTGATATAATGCTTTTAGTATATGCATATATTATAATGGTGTTGTTGAAAATATGGTTTATTGAGAAGATTAAAATAAATACAGAGACTATTGAAATTATCGTTGTCAGATGAGAGTTGAGGTTTAGTTTGGAACTGATTGTCATACTTCTTAGTCTTCCACCAAATTCTCTAACAATCCCTCTGATCACGAAACTCAACACCTTCACAAACCTTCTTTCCAAAGACTCGACTAAAAACATTAGCTCTAAAATCTTCTCTGAACTAGACTGCTAAACTGCTCACATTTGACTGTTCTCGCAGCGCCTTACACAGTGTCCCAGTCACGTATTTTTCTATACACAGACACATACCGTTCATACGTTTGAGGCTTTAGGACACTCGAAATTCCTATGCGCCTTGTATATATTTTCTTATAGCGGACGACGCAGCTGTCGGCCTCTAAGGCTGCATTATTCTTACGATAAATTATTTCTATCCCAAACAGCACCCTGAACACCGTTCAAAATTCTCGCGCACCACATAATATATTCAAATTCTATTTCCACGCAGGAAAACGATAGAAATGATTACTTTATATAATGGCCATGCTGTGAATATAAAAAAGATGAAATTTAGTTCGTAAAATAAAATAAAGGTTATTAATGAGAAAAATGTGTGTTTTGTTTTTGTATTGTTACACTACCGTCGTGTATATTGAGTAATGATTTAATACATTTTTAATGCGTGGTAATTTGAAAAGTACGAATATGAATCTATACTCGATTTTCCTGCCCAAATGTTGCGGCAATAAACGATTAAATATTTCTTTCATTACTATTGGTTCGTGGTATATTTGATCTTTTAGTTGTAATTGATGATGTAAACGATACGATTGAATGTATTTTCCTCGCATTTGTGAACGCTGAAATAATGTACGACTTTACGGTTAATAAGGATGTTAATAAGGAGTATCACCTTAAAGTTATGCGGCGTTTGAGTGGAGCAATACGGAAAAAACGCCCGGTATTGTGGAAAAACAATTCATGGATTTTGCATCACGATAACGCACCTACTTACATATCGTTACTTGTAAGTGATTTTTTAACCAAAAACAATATCACAATCATGCCTCGGTCACCGTATTTCCCGGATTTAGCCCCCTGTGACTTTTTTCTGTTCCCAAAACTGAAAAAACCGATGAAAGGGCGGAGATTTGCACCGTTTGAGAAGATAAAGACTGCATCGCTGGAAGAGCTCAAGACTATACCAAAAAGTGCTTATCAGAAGTGCTTCGAGAATTGGAAAAGGCGCTGGCACAAGTGTATCATATCTGAGGGGGATTATTTTGAAGGGGACAACATAAATATTTATGAATAAATCAATATTTTTTGATGAAAATAAAAAGTCACTTTACTTTTTGATCA
>JBCFXI010003059.1:0-12736 GCA_038496175.1 Ampulex compressa
TATATATTTTCTAGCTGTGATCAGTGCGTATGTGTTTGTAGTACGATATTTCAATTTTCCGTTTGCTCTATATATACTATGTAAACCTCACATATTTCACCTGTCACAACTGTTACACACAACTTATATGTATATACATACATATATATTCTATTTGTTTTGATATTATCAATTTTCTTTAACTATCAGTCCAGCTCTCAGAAAGATATAAGATTTGATACTTTATCGCTGAAAAAAATTGTGCAACAAGAAGAAATAGCCATTTTATCTCTCGAATCAACGTTTATCTCGGTTTTTCTCGGTCGTAATGTCAACTCAGTTACCAAGCTGTAATTTCAAAACGGAGAACATTTATAGAAATAGTCAGAAGCAACTGCCCCATTCTGAAAATATACTCTCTTCAGCTGCGACTGGTTCAATTCTGAATCTTTTGCGAAAATCTTTTGTCCTTTGTGCCTTGCAACATTGAACACTACAAGTAACATTTCATTTTCTGAAAGCGAGGAGAAAGGGAGCACTTAAATATCAAATTCACAAACACCATATTCAAGCTAACATTTTAAGTTATTCCTATCTAATTAACAACATTACGCATACCGGTATAATATCAAACACATTCTGTTTCAATATTTTCGCCAACAAGCTGATAATGTACGAAGATAAACTGCGACAAGAAGAAATTCCAGTAGCATACTAAAGAGAAGCAAACGCAGTTTGAAAGTAACATTCACAGCGCATTAATCGCACCACTCATTCTCGAACCGAAGATATCACCATGAAGTAAGACAAGGAAGTTTGCACGATCTAAAATAACAAATGAAAGTACATGGTAAGAAAATACACGCAAGTTTGTATAAAATCTGATCTGATATTGTGGTGTATTATGATGTCAGTTTTTTCCAGTATTTTGAGTCTTTTTTTCAAATATCAGTACACATTTTATCGTTTATTTCAAATTATGTGTATTTTTTTCAATCGAATATCACTGTAATAATATTTATATGACCAGAATTTGTTTCGATTTTAAAACCACAAGAAACGCGGCACAAATCGTAGTTCGTACCGTGGCCCAAACTTCGTACGTCATGTCTAGTAGTCCCCCCACACTGGGAATGAACGGTTTTTGAATTCTCTGCAGCATAAACAGCAATAACTTTTGCGTTCTCACAGGAGCTTTGTACCAATTGCTGTTATATCTGCAATGTCAACGAACGAAAGTAAAATTAATAATGTTACTGTATCATAATTAAAATATTAAATTTTTTGGACTGCAAATTTGACTCGGAAAATATTTTTTGTTGTCTTAGTAAATAATGTTGGTATAAACTCAAAATGCACTAAAAAATTTGTCAACGTAACTATAATAACAGATTCTTCCTCTGGAAATATCAATTTCCAATAAATAAATAAATATGAATTTGGACGATGAAAATGGATGAATTCATCGATGGAAGAAGAGAGATACGCAGTTTAGCTAGACGCAATGGGCGAATGTAGAGCAAACTGTCAACATCTGTATACCTACATAGTCGCACGAAGCACAAACGATTAAGATATACATACAGTTTGTGAAAGAGGTCAGAACTGTAATTCACCAAGCGTTGTGCAGGCACGAAATCTATTAACATCGCAGAATAATATAATAGCACCTCCAAACTGAATGCAAGCGCCAAGATGTATTCCTCTTCGAGCAAATAATCATGTACCTGAAAAAAGGCGATTACTCATTATCCACAAAAAATTCATGAGTTTAAAGTTGGCGAATAAAGCTGATGAATTAGCATTAAGAACCAATTGAATCATTGAAATCTCTAGGCTAATGTTACTTACATTGGAGAGCAAGCTGGCGATGACACAGATAGTAATGAAAAATAAACTACCGAAGGGCACCTTGTAGCAGGACATTAAAAGATCTGCGTACCTTAAAAAAGTACAAACAGATGAAAGAAATAAACGTCGGTACATCGTACAAAACCAAAGTAAATATGCATAATGGTTTATTTAGAAACAAGTAATATGAACAAATATATTAAATAATAAACTTGAACGCACAATATCACATTTTTTATTCAATCATCTTGTCATCCCACGCAAAGTACACGCATACCACTTACGTATGACAAAACGAATCGTGAAGTACTCGGATATAGTTAAAACTGCCATTTAAGATTTGCAAGGCCATTTTTATATTGCAAGAGAAGTGTTTAAGACGAGTAAAAATTGGAGCTTATTGCTATCTACAGCTCGTGTGTTATATTCTATGATTTGCAACAATAGTAAATTGCAAATGTAGTGATTGCGGTACAAAAATGTAAACATCAAAAAATAAAGTAATTCTACGACGAGTAACATTCAATTTTAGCATTAATTTCTACATACAGAAATTTATAAATCTTTTGCAATTTACGTCATTTTAGATGACGTAAAGCTTTCCTGATTGTAATAAGAGCGACAGTGGTAAAAGTAGTATTGTAATTCATATTATTATATTTCATTATTATATTCATATAGCAATATATTTATATTCTGCAGATATAATTTCTGTGCTTTGTAGTTTAAATTCAGTATCGACTGCATACTGGAGTTGCAGACTCTAAGTTCAAAAATGTCTATTATATCAGTGATCAATTTAGAGAAACTAATGTTCAAAAATCCAACTCATATGAAATGCATTTCTCGTTGAATGCGAAAAATGATCTAAAAAACCGTTGTTTCCGGAGATATGATCCGAATTATTCATTGTTTAACTACACACACACATTTACTCATTAAGAATACTAACTCGATAATCTTCAAATGATAGCTGACCACGCTCATTATTCTCTTACGAAATACTTCCTCCTTATGACAGTTGGAAATATAGTGCGTATCGTCGATTATGTGCTCTAGCCGGAATCTGAAATATTAAAACATTATTATAGCACCCTTGATCTTAAATTAAAACAATGATGAAGAGAAGACTTATCAAGGATTCACGTCTGGTAATTAGCACACTCTGCCAAAAAAAAAAAAAATCTGCATTAAAAGAAGATGGGATAACATTATTGCGCGAACTTTATACAATAATTTTCCATTTTTTTTATAGCTATATTGGATCGGCATTTCTAAATCGTATGAATGGATTTTATCGTACTACAAGACCTTGCTATCCTATTTATATGACATGCATTAAAAATATCATAGGCTAATACTTACCCAATAACGCCATACAATGCACAAATATGATGCGTCACCATTATAAAAAACAGATCCGATGCTAGAACAGTGGTGATCGCCACGACGCATGTACACTGGATATGCAGAATCACATAAACGCTATAGCCATGAGCGTTCGTTAAATATCCAGATTGCGAGAGCAGTCGCTGTGAGCGAGTTTCATTCAAGGGACTTATTGTATCTAGGATAATCGGGAAAAATAACAAACAGACAAAACCGGTCACACCTGCATATCCGATTACTGAAACAGTAAAGTTGTCCTTTTTCCCATCACAAATATATAAATCTTTTTCTACCAGTACGTTTATATCCTTCAGGCCTCAATGGCCTTTAAAGTAGTCGTATACTATCTCGCCAGAATTATTGCAGGGCGCTTCTATACTGTCTATATGGTATATACGTATAACTCACTGATATAAGCCTTTCCCAAAAACCAACTCTCAGCAGTATCATTTATCATAATCTCAACCTCTCTCTTAGATCGCAAATTATTCCAGTCGAGTTTAATGCGTTCCAATATCTCTTTTATCTGCGATTTCAAACTATTGTTCGTTACTGAACACGTAACGAGATATAAAAAAAGGGAATCCCACCCTGTCAACAGCTTATAGAAGATTTAATGGAACAATATTATGCTTACCGTTTCACCCTGGATCCAATAAGTGAAATATTTTTGCAAAGGTATCAGGACTAATGCAAAGGATGGAAATGTAAGAATTACTTTTTTAAACTTGTAGTTCCAAGTAATGACCTCATACATCTGGACAGAGATGTTCACAATTAAGGTTCGCTTTGTAACTTTTTGAAACACGTTGTGAAACGAATACAACTCTAATTTTCCTTACAATTTTGCTGGCTAGTCGTTTTTCGACTTCGAGTCTTTTATTATGATGTGCCGTATGAGAAAGGATGACAAGCTGACTTGGCAACTATAAAATATGTGTTGGTTTTGCAACGATTTATAAATCTACAATGAAAGAATGGCCGAGTCGTTGCGACGTGCAGAAATAAAAATTGAATCGAAAGTTACCGCAAGTTAAACATAAAATTCTGAACGAAAGTAATTAGTCGCAAGAAAAGATACCGACAGTCGTACCTCCGTGAAACACGTCATAATAAAAAGCAGACAAATGACGGCCCTTATAAGGTGCTTTGCGTTACCATCGTCGTATGGCCACTGGCCGACAAACAGTAAAAATTTCCGACTCATCTTAAAAAGAGGATGCTCGTAGAAAATCATTGCCCTTCAAAAGCTCACGATCGACTATTATGAGGAGCGGGAAGTAGAGTCCTCCGAGCCATGAAACTTTCATTCAATTTGAATTTTTCTTTTTATAAGTCCTTTCTCATATTCTTCCGGCATAGAATTATTTATTTATCGTAAAAACCGCTATGCAGGACTATAAGATAATAGGCAGCTGATTATTGCCCATATTAAGCGTATTCCACTCTTTTTACATTATATGCATGCTACCTGCTTATTTGGTATCGATCGGCCGGGTCCCGACACGCACAGACGTATACCTAAGGAAATTTTTCACACGCGTACCATGAACATCATTTTTGTATCGATCGCAATTTTTATGCAAGTATAGCGAGGGAGGTGGAAATACGGGAAAGAGCAGTCAGTATTCAACATTCATCCAGTCAACATCCTTGTTCTATTCTCCGAACGAATATCGCGACTCTTCCCTATTGCAATACGTTAGACTGCTTCGTTTTGTAGTACAGTGACATACGATATCGACTAAGATAATAGCATCCTTGAAATTTCATCAGTGAGTGAACAGTGAAAAGTCCTGATAGAGATGTGATAAGGAGTGAGGTACTGTAAATTTACATATGGAGTCTTTGGAATTTGGTTCAGTGTAGCTATCGTGTCACTCTACATTCTGTAAAATTATGATTTAATTTTACTTACAGTGAATAACTTGCACTTATAAATTGAATGTATTCAATGTTTTTTTTTTTTTATCACAACCCGGTTCATTACACATTTACTGCATCCTATCACCTTGCATCACACATTTATTGTTTGAATGGCGTTACACAGAGTATTGACAAATAGATACTTATTTACTGACTGTGCTCAAAACGACAACTTTCTTACACATTTGGCATAATTCGCAGTAATATAACAATCCAGTGTATAGTCCGTTTTGAGCAGTAAAGAATTTTAAAAAATGAACATGGGTGCAGTTCTTTATTACTCATTTTTTTCATAAACGCCTTATTCCTCTGGAAAGGAACCATCTGAATATGAAAAAAAGGAAACTATCACGATAAAAAGTAACTTAGTCCACCAATCAGACTTTTAATACCAGAAAGATTGATTGAAATTTCTATTTCGCCCATCACCGGATGGAGAATTTTGCATATGATATCTATACTGTAACTCTGGTGGTTTGGAATCAACTTTAGACAGTAGGTCACCATATGAATTTAACAATTGGTGCCAAAGATCGCTTAAAAAAAAGGAATGTAATATTAAATTTACATGCAACATACCTATCATAAAATTTTAAATTAGTCTGACATAATTAACCACAATACACATAACGCTTAAAATTCCTTTTTTCACAACATCAAGGACGTCCTGTTACGAACACAAGCTCCGATAAGAAGAAATTTCAGCAGTATGCTAACGTGAGCGGAATGCAGCTTCATTGTTACATTCATAGCGCATCTCCCATAGTCCTTCATTCTCGAATCGAAGATATCACCATAAAGTAAGACATGGACGTTTGCAGGATCTAAAATAATAGAGCAGAAAGTACAGCATGCCAAAATATATACGTAACAATTATACAATACGCGTATGTCTGATGTACACAATGCATGCACAAAGACGATTATGATCTGAGATCAGTATATGTTATGATCTCAATTTTTTACAATGAACATGTTTTTCGAATAATAGTAATTATATCCACAAGGGTTAGTGGTTTTGAATTGAGCAGGCAACAAATTTGCAGAAAAGAAAAATTCTTCTATTAAATTATTGCCGCCTGCTCGATTCAAGATCATTAATCTTGGTGGTTATTCAAGTATATTCCAGCATACTGCATTAGAATTATTAGTAATTATGTTTATTTTTGAAATGGTTGTAATAATTACAAACTGCGCGTACTTTTGTTAATCAAAAGTTACTGTACTGGCATTTGTACATTTTAAATTTATAAAAAATATATATCTTGCAACAAATGCATCACATCATAGTTCGTACCATGACCCAAAATTCATACGTCATGTCTAGTAATCCTGCAGCAGTTGGGACAAATGGTATCTGAATTCTCTGCATCAAAAACAGCAATAATTTTTGCGTACTCAAAGGAGCTTCATACCAATTGCTATTATAGCTGCAAGGTCAATGTCAAAAAGTAGAATTAATGTTATTTCACCAAAATTGATATTTTTAGTCCTTTGCTCTTCAAGTATGAATCCGTGTAACAAAAAAAATTTGTTTCGCATCTATAATCACCAAAGGAATAATTATTGCACCAGTATGTTGTTGACAACGGACAAATCATCACGAAGGAAAGAAGAGAGATATGTAATTCAGCTGAACGCAAAGGACAAAAAAAATACAGAAATAGTTAGCATTTATATATTAACTTAGTAGAAGAAGAACATACAAAATTAAAATATAATTACAGTTTATAAGTGAGCTCAGAACTCTGATTAACTATGTTCTGTGCAGGCGCAATATCTAATAACATCGTCAAGTAATAAGATAACAATGCCAAGCTGAATACAAACGCCAGTGTGTAATCCCTCTCGAGCAAATAATCATGCACCTGAAAGAAAGCAATTGCTGAATATCCGCAAAAAACACGTCAGTAGAATTTGGCGCAGTAACCTTAAAACCGTACTAAATCTTGAAAATCTTTAGGATAATGTTACTTACATTAGCAAGTAAGCTGGCAATGACTAAAATCGTAACAAAAAATAGTGCAGCGAAAGGCACTTTGTAAGAGGACATTATGAGATCTGCGTACCTTAAAAAAATGCAAACATGTACAAGGAATAAACATTGATGTATCGTATAAAACGAATTATCAGATACTCTGATATAGTCGAAAGTTCCTTAAAACGTCGTGTCTTTTTATGTTGAGTAAGTGAAGTTTTAAAAAAAACTGGTAAAGTATTGAACCTTTTTTAAAAGTAGGGCCTCATGTTATCTATAAGATTTGATCTTATCTTATCTTATTTACATGATACATTTTGTAGATTTAAATGCTTTTTGTTTTTTGACTTAAATTTTGTATCGATTTTGTAATGACATTACAGATCATATGCTTAAAAATGTCTTATGAACTACTAAATAAATTTAGGCAAAGTATTGATCAATTCCGCGTATGTTATGAAATAGTAACAATAGCTAATTGAGGTCAAATAATTTTCTTGTTCAATGCGGAAAGTGATGTTGCAAACCGTATCAATGGTAACCAATATATCTTCGCGTCTTTTGTCTCGGAGATATGCTTCAAATTATCGAATAGAAATACGCAGTTTGCTTGTTAAGAATACTAACTCGAGAGTCTTCAAATGATACCTGACAACATCTCTTACTCTCTTACGAAACATTTCCTCCTTACGTTCATGAGAAATATGTTGTATGTTGTCGAACATGTGCTCAAAGCGATAACTGAAATATATTAAAACATTATTATGTAGGCATTGATGATAGCCTTATAATTAGAATAATCATAAAAAGGAGAGCCATGAATGATATACATTTGGGATTTAAAACTCATTGCTCATTAGTATATTTTTCAAACAAATGTATATGCATTAAAAGGTGATGCCACAAAATTATTATACAAAACAAGTATTTTTTACTCTATTACAGAGAGAACAAAAGTAGTACAATCATTGTACAACTATTTATTTTTTTCACGTTTGTATTCGATCGGCTTTTCTAGAGCATGTAAATGGATTTCATCATATCACCAGATGCCCTGCCGAAGTAAACAAGAAGAGCACAAAATCTAGTTAATGAATATCATAGACTAACATTTACCCCATAATGCCGTACAATGCGCAAGCATGGACAGCCACCATAATGTAAAACAAATCCGATGCTATGACGGTGGTCATCCCAATGAATGTTGTACATTGAATATGTAGAATCACGTACGAGCTATAGCCGTGAGCGTTGGTTAAATATCCAGAATGCGAGAGCAACCTTTGCGTACGGTACTCGTTCGAGGGCTTTATTATATCTATGATAATTGGGAAAAGTAACATGCAAGCAAAACCAGCCACACATACGTATCCGGTTACTGAAACGGTAAAGTTGACATTTTTCTATCACAAGTATATAAATCTTATACTAGCACTTTTTTGATATCCTTCAGCCCTCAAAGGTTTTGTAAAACTAGCCACATACAATCTCACCAGACTTTTGCAGAGTGCTTTTACACTATCCATACGGTATATACGTATAACTTACTGATAAAGACCTTCCCCAAAAACCAACCCTCAGCAATATAGTTTTTCATAATCTCAATCTCTCTCTCGGATTGCAAAGCATTCCAGTCGAGCTTAATACGTTCCAATACATTTTTTACCTGCGATTTCAAACTTTTATTCGTAAATAATCGCGCAACTTGTAGAAACTCACGTTGGCAGCTTATGGATGATTTAAGAGAACATTATGTTACTTGCCATTCCGTCTTGAATCCAATAAGTGAAATATTTGAGTAAAATTATTAGTGCAAGTCCCAAAGACGGAAATGTGAGAACAATTTTTTCAAACTTCCAGTTCCAACTAATAATCTCGTAGATCTGGACAGAGGTGTTTAGAATTAAAGTGTGCCTGATTTTAATTATATTTATTTGTCACCGCGAGGCACGTGTACAACGCGTACGTGTTGACAAATTAGCACACCGAAAGTTACGTACCGTCTTTATATTATATCTTATAATGCAAACTTCTACTACTATTCTCCTAATATACTTTAATTTTAACTGTTTTCTAATATTGTACAATCTAACAATGGAGTTAGACGCTTGAGTCTGAACATAACAAATTATTGGTACATGTAGAAGCCGGAGACTATACCTCTATGACACCTGTTAATGTAGGAAGGAGACAAATCACGATTCTTATGAGATATTTTGCGTTACCATTGTCGTATGGCCATTGGCCGACTAATAGTAAAAACTTTCGACTCATCTTAAAGTGCGGATGCTCGTAGAAAACCATTTCTCTTTGAAAGCTGGCGGTCGACTATTGAGACGAGAAGGAAAAAGGTGCCTTCGAATTTACATGCGATTCAAATATCTTTTTTCGAACATTTTTTGCGCTCAAATAAGCTGTTTATCGTAATAGCTGTATACGACTGTAAGATAATAGGCGGCGAATTGCAGCGCGAGCTGAACGTATTCCCCTCTATGTACAATAAATGAACGCTAACCGCTTATTTGATATCGATCGGTCGTTTTAAGCGTCAGTTTTATGACTTCCCACAGACGTATATTCGAGGAAATTCTTTCCACTTGTACCATGTACGTATTATATAATTTTAATATTGTATACATCCTACTGCAAACATTTCGAGGGAGATTGTAATGTGGAAAAAAAGCGCAGTCAGCATTTGTCCTTCCTCTGATCAACATCTCTCTTATATTCTGCGCAAGAAACCTGGTGTTCGCCTGTTGCAACAAGTTGGACGTTTCTCTTGGAACTACTGCTATATGAGATGCTCATAAAATTAAATAGATCTGCATTCATATTTAATGGTAGTATGAAGTTAAATTTGTTTTTTTTGGATGTGATTTGATATATACACACTTTACCACAAAACATTAGTTGCTTATTATATTATACTTGCTCATGGAATAACACAGATCAGTTTTGTTGCTTTCTGTATGGAATCTATCCAGACATTATCAAAGTTATTGATCGGCTTGTGAAATACACTTTCTATTATATACTCTAGGGAGAATACACCCATATATATTAACATTAAGGTTTATTTGGTTGACGTAACAAAAGAATAGGGTCTTCAAAAACAGGTACATACCGATTTGTAATGGAATCGATAACCACATTGTGGGGAGCGAAAGTTTTGAGAACCAGAGTAAGTCACTTTGTTACGATTTGGGCAGAGAACTCTTAAGAATGCAAGCGTCAAAGATTTTGATGAGAATGGTACGAGTCACGTGTGTGAATGTGTGTGGTGTTGAATATGGCATGTGTCCAAAGCATGTGGAGTATTTGGAGACACGAAGAGGGCAGTCGAAGATTAACTCACTTATAGGTTGTCACACATAGAATCCAACGTACAGAATAAGGGAATAATGTTGAAAATTTCTAAACATCGAAGAGTTATTTATATAGTGTTGAAGTGTTTATTTTAGTTGATATATCGCTTGACATTTTTTTCTTAAATAAAATAATTCCCACAATGCACAGGAACAGAGCATTGAACTGATCGACGAGAATCTTCAGTTTAACACAGAATTTAAATGAGAGTCATAAATGGTCATAATCTAAGTACAGCACATCCGTCGATACACGTATTATAATCTAAATGAAAGTTATTGCTTATGCCGTTACCATACTGACTGATCGAACATTTTACCTATTTTCTGACATCTTATTTTCTATGTATATTACTAAACTATTATAATAACAACATATTTAAACAAAAGTATGACTTACTGTCACTTGACAATTGAATCGAATGAATATAATTTCCATTTTAGGGTGTCAATCTGTTTCCAGAAACGGCAATTACTTATGACTCAGCTGACTAATTATGATACGAGTAATACCCATAATATACTTGGGCAATATCAAAGTAATCCCATCGTAATGATACATATTCCACAGATAAAAGCACAACACTTACCAGAACATTATGTTTAGTGAGCTATATACAACGTCTTTTGGACATATGTATCATTTTCGGATAGAATTTATCATCATGAAGTAAGACAAGGATGTTTGTAAGACCTAAAATGATAGATTGAAAAATACAATGCACTAAAAGACATACGTGAACTTGTAAAAAATGCATACGTCTACTCTCATCATGAATTCAATTCTTGTTTTAAAATGTTTGATAAAAAAATAAAAATTTAAAGAAAAGATTCTAAATTCGTGCATTTTTAATAATCAAGAGATTACTTTAATAAGAAATTATGATGCGTTAGTAATGGTATATCCAAAGTATTTGCTGTGCGACAAAGTTGTATTCAGTAACAGATGTGCTATGTAGTGTCGTACATACCGTGGTCCAAGTTTTGTACGTCATGTCTATTAATCCCGCAGCAGATGGGATAAATGGTTTTTGTATTGCTTGCAGAACAAGTAGCAATAACTTTTGTGTGTTTACAGGGGCTCTATACCAATTGCTACTGTAGCTGCAACATAAACGTACAAAAATGCGATTATTATGTCATTCCTGAAAAAGCAATATTTTTGTCCCTTTTCTAAAGAATATTGTTGTCCCATTGTCAAATATAAATAAACTTTTATGTACGACATATAAATAATAACTGTAGTAATATATGTATGATATATTATATAGTAAGTATGAATAAAAATTATCATATTTTTTTTTAATCACCAAATAGGGCAGTGAATGTAAAGTATGTACAACATATAACGAAAGTAACTCTTATCCAAAAAGACGAGAATAAGATTGTAAGAACGACGAAAAGTCATGCAAGAAATATGGACTCCAGCTATGTAAGTATAACAGTAATAAGATTACGATGGGTGGTTTCTCTAAGGGTCCCACTTATATTTAAATCTATGCTGTTCTGTTCTTATGACCCACACTTTCTTAGATCTAGATGCCTAAAACGGATGATGTTTCCCTATGGAAATAGAAAGACACGTGTTTTATCAAAAGCAAAATACTTTTACAAGAATAAGTTTTTCCCTCGTTGTAGTAATAGTATTAAAGGATCATTCTATTTGGGGGAAAAGCTCAAAGTACTTTTAATGCAGAAATTTACTTATCTACTAATGAAGCAGAAATTTATAATAAACTAAAATAATTAAGACCATAAAGCATTCAGAAATAATTACAGTTTGTGAATGAGGTCAGAACTGAGATTCACAATGTGTTGAGAAGGCTTAACATCTATGAACATGAGAAAGTAGTAGCTGAGCAACTCCATGCTGAATGCTAGTGCCAACATATGTTCTCCCACGAGCAACCAATCATGCACCTAAAAGAAAACGATTGGACATTCGTGTTAAAAAATTGATGAAATTTGGTGGATTCTCTTTAAAAAATTCTTGAATTTCTAGAAATTATGGTACTGATGTTACTTACATTAACGAGTAAGCTGACGATAGCTATAACAGCTACGAAGAATTGCATAATGTAGGACACCTTGTAACAGGACAGTACAAGTTGCACGTACCTTAAACAAATATAAACATATGGAAGAAATAAAAATCACTGCATCATATAATAATGAATTATGTGATGCTCCGGTCAAATTATTAATTGTTCAAGAATGTTCATGCGAAGGTTATGAAAAAAAAAAAAAT
>JBCFXI010003060.1:0-10391 GCA_038496175.1 Ampulex compressa
TTCACACACAAGCCTTGCAATATCAGCTCTCAAGACATATAATGGTTATGCGGCTTAAGTGTGAAGTTGGTTTCGAAAAAACGTAATTAAGTCCTCTGACGGGAAAAAACGAAATTATTTTCCGAACAACCCAATATATTTAAGGGCTGCTAATGGACTTACAGCGCTTTCAAAATAAACGCTCCATATATCTGTGAAGAATACGTGTAAAAAAATACCTCCAATGTCGCGGTTATAAGGATAAAAGAAAAGCAAATTTTTTTATTTGGAATTTGGGTCGATCTTTTTCAATCTGATTTTTTTCTCGGGTTTTTTGGAGCCACCTCGAAATATTGCAATAGGTTTAAACGCGCATAGGTTTTAATTTAGTCTCACTCGCGCGAAACAGTTGGTAGTACACCCGACAAACGAAGTTGAATTATTATTTTTACTTTACTTTCTTAATAAAATTTGTTAATTGTCTGCCATAAGCTGCCTATCATCGAGAGTCAGAGAGCACTTCGGTAATTCTAGGATATCTCGAGAACCATTTGCTGGACTTACTTGAAAATTTAACATAATATTCTCGAGATATACTTCAAGAAGATGCAAAGAAAGGACAAACGATTTTTTGAAAATCCCGCCCTTAACCCCTTAACACCTTCAGCGCCACGCCGCGTGTTGTTGTTTTTTATCGCTGTTTTATCGCAGTAGAAGGTATTTACGTTTAGAATGGGATTGCAAACGAAGATGTAGTCCTGAGCGTCAAAATGTCAGTAGAGAAGTGCGAAAGCGATAGCAGCAGTGACGCGCAACGAAACATGGCGGAGCAATGGCCAGAAAAATGACTACGCGAGTCATCGCATTTTGTGACACCCGTAAAGGAGAACCGTTTTCACATTTACCGTGCTTTCAATACAATCCATTAATCCTGTAATGCGTTAAAACGAAGTAAATTTTAAATAAATTTCCTTGAAATCACGGTGTGATTTTTTTTCCAATTCTAAACCGTGTTGTACGCTGTCAGCCACCGGCGGGTGACGCGGCGCTTTAACCCTTTGTGGACCGAGCGCTCTTCACCGTTTCGTTCCAGCAGGTCCGCGCTGAATTCGCAAGTGCGTAACAGGCGGTCCGCACAGATCTCACTGGTCGCTTATCCGCTTGGTAGCGTATACTTTGGAAAATATTTACGACCTTACCATTATAACGTACTTATGAATTAGTAGACATAAAAAATAAGATTGTAAAATTTTTTTAACATTATTTTTTATCGTTTACAGCCTATTTCAGATATGCTGTACTGTAGCTCTTATCTTATTTCATTTGGATTAAGATTGAGACATAGTCGGGTGAAACTTTATTAGAAGATTGATAACTTTATTTATTAGAATGCGGCAGAACACAAAGCGCGATATCGAGCCACACTCGACATAAGACGTAGCAGAACCCAAAGTAACGTCGAATCGCACTCGACATAGGACGCGCTAGAACGAAAAGCGATGTCGAGTCGCACTCGACATAGGACGCGCTGGAACGAAAAGCGATGTCGAGTCACACTCGACATAGGACGCGCTGGATCGAAAAGCGATGTCGAGTCACACTCGACATAGGACGCGCTAGAATGAAAAGCGATGTCGAGTCGCACTCGACATAGGACGCGCTAGAACGAAAAGCGATGTCGAGTCGCACTCGACATAGGACGCGCTGGAACGAAAAGCGATGTCGAGTCACACTCGACATAGGACCGCAAAGGGTTAAGGGTTAAGGACCAATGGTGATCGGAGGAGAAATCGAAAGCGCGATTCCACGAAGGAAGTGCGAGAAGGAGAGAGAGATGACAAGGAGAGACCAGGAGGACGTTTATCCTCTGATCCTACGCGGATTTTCCGGGGATGGCGGCCTACGAAGAAGCGTGGCCGCTTACAATGATGCCGGGAGATTTAAAGTCGGCGATATACGCGATGCACGCGCTCGAGAACCGGTCTCAACCGATAGCACTCTTCGAGGAGGCAGAGGGGGGCCAGTACACTTTGCCATTCGTGCGGTTCGATCGCCTCGGGCCCTGTTTCTCCTTTTACGCCAGCTCCTTTCGGTCGGGGGCCGTATCGCGCTAACGCCCGCGTTGCTAAAGGGATCAAGTTCGATCGGTGGATCTCCATCGAGGTGTCTCACTCGGGAAGATAGTCGAGATCCTCGAGAATGTGATATTTGGACCGATGTATGAAATATTTCGTTTTATATAAGTATTTTATGAGCATGTAAATGATGCAATACGTGGATTGTAATAGTAGTGGAATAATGGAATTAATCAATAATGGATTAAATCAAGTTAGATCGGTGGATCTCTATCGTGTTTTACTTAGGAAGATACTCGAGATCCAAGAAAATGTGATATTTAGAGCGATGTATGGAATATTTCGTTTTATATAAGTATTTTATGAGCATGTAAATGACGCAATACGTGGATTGTAATAGTAGTGGAATAATGGATTTAATTAATAATGGATTAAATCAAGTTCGATCGGTGGATCTCCATCGAGGTGTCTCACTCGAGAAGATAGTCGAGATCCTCGAGAATGTGATATTTGGAGCGATGTACGGAATATTTTGTCTTATATAAGTATTTTATGAGCGTGTAAATGTGTGGATTGTAATACTAGTGGAAGAATGGAGTTAATTAATAATGGATTAAATCAAGTTCGATCGGTGGATCTCTATCGAGGTGTCTCTATCGAGGAGTCCTGAATTTATTACTATGTCGGGGTAGACCAAGAAACTTCGAAAATATCGTATCGACACCGCTGTATAAAAATATCGGACAAATTACAACGGCAAAATTCAGGGACATAATTGACCTATTACGATATATACACCATTGGAACACGATGATTTCTTCAAATCCCTTTCACGCACACAAAACGTAGATGAGTAGTCAATCGTTTCGTAATAAATTTAAGTTCGTAATTTCGTACGTTATGCAGCGGAAAACACGTTTCGAATCGCATAAATTATGTTTCCAAAGTGTTTTAAAGATACGTCAAATAAATTGAGTATCGTTTCTTTCAATTCGAAGCATCTTAAGTTACGTCGAATGGACTTGGCCATCCTCAAATTTCATAACGAATCCGGTTGTTAATTTCGAAACCGGCCCAACTCCATTCTCGATAAGAAAACCCATATTACTCGCTTAACAATCTTGACTATTTTAATAGGAACCACAAACTCAACACCCTCAGACACACTCGAGCAGTATGACTCATCAGCATCCTAGACGTATATCTTTAAATCCATCGAAACGCAACCCTTAAACATCTCGATTCGAGGATAAATCGAGTTAGGCCACTTTCAAAACAAACGGCTCATATATACATTTCTATCTATCCCTCTTATCTTCCTATCTACACTGTATTATCCTACACTTTTACACTATCTAGACCACATTATACACAAAACTCGGTTCCACACTGTCCTTACACATCGCTTTCCAAGCCAGCAAGCACAAAAGCAATGAACACCCTCGACACAGTTTTCGACCGAGTTCAGATCATCCTCTCCCCTTTGGCGCCCCCAGCCCAGGTTTTCTTTCGCTCCTGAACTGGCTCCACACTCGACTTCCAGGACGATAGAATCGGACCAGTCGCACCATTAGCATTCCTGTCGTAATGGGTTCGCTCGAGGTCCGAGGGACTACCGGGCTTTCGTCTCGGCAGGACATTAGCTTTATGGATTACGTCGTGTCGAATGTACGGCCGTGGCTCGTACACGGTGTGTACCTCGCAATCCCGTGTAACACCGTGCGGTGTAACACGAAAATGTTATCGCCAGGGAACAGGATCGAGTTGCCTTCGCAACGTGGAATTCGAGTGGATGCCTGGGAAATTTACGATTGAGAGGCCGTGTGCCCGGTGCTTTGAGCCCCTTCGCCATTCTGAGGGATTTTAACACTGGGTATGGGTTTTCCTAATGAAATTCACCTTAAATTTGTTATTTTACAAATTGAATTCACGCTTTTGCTAATGGAATTTACTTTTTTACAAATGGAATTCACTCGTTTGCAAATGAAGTATGTATGTATGTATGTTATGTTTATAGCGGCATCGATTACTGAGACCATTAGCCGCGTGCAAAAGAAGTACTTTTACGTGTATATTATATTTGAATAATGTTAATTACATAGTAAGAAATAGGGTGTGAGAGCCATAGAGTGCTTTTAACACTGGGACTGCGGAGGTTGAATGTATAGATTTTTTAAATGGATCTCAGGATTTTGCTGATCGCGAGTACTTTTGCGTGTATATTGTGGTTGAAGAACGTCGAAGAATGTTGGCTACATAGTTCGAGGTTTTTATAATTAAATTCACCTTTTTGCAAATGAAGTACTTTTATTTATATATTATATTTGAGGATCATCGAATAATGTTAATTACATAGTAAGAAATACGTTCACCTTTTTGCAAATGAAGTACTTTTATTTATATATTATATTTAAAGAACATCGAATAATGTTATTTACATAGTAAGAAATAGGTTCACCTTTTTGCGAATGAAGTACTTTTATTTATATATTATATTTGAGGAACATCGAATAATGTTAATTACATAGTAAGAAATAGGTTCACCTTTTTGCAAATGAAGTACTTTTATTTATATATTATATTTAAAAAACATCGAATAATGTTAATTACATAGTAAGAAATAGGTTCACCTTTTTGCAAATGAAGTACTTTTGCGTGTATATTATATTTGAGGAACATCGAATAATGTTAATTACATAGTAAGAAATAGGTTCACCTTTTTGCAAATGAAGTACTTTTATTTATATATTATATTTGAGGATCATCGAATAATGTTAATTACATAGTAAGAAATAGGTTCACCTTTTTGCAAATGAAGTACTTTTATTTATATATTATATTTAAAGAACATCGAATAATGTTAATTACATAGTGAGAAATAGAGTAAGAAATAGTTCGAGGTTTACGTTCATTTGTGTGGGTTTTTCTAATTAAATTCACCTTTTTACAAATGAAATTTGTTATTTTACAACTTAAATTCACGCTTTTGCTAATGGAATTTACTTTTTTACAAATGAAATTCACCCTTTTATAAATAGAATTTACTCTTACAAATAGATTCGCTCTTTTTTGAAGTGGAATACATCTTTTGCAAATCAAGTACTTTTACATATATATTACATTTAAAAAAACATCGAAGAATGTTAAGTACATCCTTAGAAATCAAAGATATTACTACAATACATATGATACATAATTGCAGATGGATCATCGATTAATGACACTGAAACTACAGATTTAAACATCATAATTCATCAACACTACGTGAATCAACTGTGTGCAAGAGAAAACTAAGGTTACACCTAGCGATTTCAAAAGCAATTCCAAAGTTTCAGGCAGAAAATATTGATTAATGAAACACGTCGCGGTTAACTGCTGCTCAGCATCGATCGAACTCGATATCCACGTCCTACTATCAGTGTACCACTTGTCATTTCTGATTAAGTCCATCCGTTAGCCGCCAAAAGCGGCCGCCATTAGTCTCTCGAACAGCTGGACTATCGTACAGATGTTAGCCAATGGCGGATGATCGATCAGGCTTGCCAATCGTAAAAACCAGTAATACTGGTTCGTGATTACTTTCCAAACGTCTGAAACATTGTAGATACTGTTATTCGATTATAAGCGAGATTAAAGCCGGCGTAATTATTTATTAGGCAAATTCAGGTCCATTTGTCTATCGGGAAAACTGGTTCCGGGTTGTATTTCAAGCAGCTGGGATGATCGATGTTGAAGTGGATGCAGGATCAAAGAGATCATTTTACATTGCGCGCGCGTGTTTATTGATATGAAGTTTAGATGAAGCGATTTGGATTGAATTAATTAGATCAGTGTTGTTTTTAGATGGTGATTAATTAGAATCAGGATGAAATGAATATTCCTGTTAATAGTAGGTCGAGAATGTTTGATCAAGGAAATAATGCCAAGAAGGATGTTTTTGTGCTCCTGTATGGAGCGAGATTTTTTTTAATTAATTTTTTTTAATCAAATTTTTGCTTAAAATAAGACTATATAATTATATATAATTAACGTTACTTGGTGTTTTTTTTTAAATATAACACGAATAATATAATATTAATATAATAGTAATACAATATAATACGAGGTATATAATCCTATATACGTAAAAATACTTGACTTGCAAAACACTGAACTTAATATGCAAAAGACTGCATTTCATTTACAAAAGGGTGCATTTCATTTGCAAAACAGTGTATTCGATTTGCAAAATGGCGAATTTTATTTGCAAAACACTTAATTTCATTTGCAAAAAAACCAAATCTCATTGTCAAAACATCGAATTTCCTTTACAAGAAAACGAATTTCATCTACAAAACATCGAATTCCATTTGCACTGCAACGAATTCCATTTGCAAGAAAACGAATTTCATCCATAAATCATCGAATTCCATTTGCAAGAAAACGAATTTCATCTAGAAACCATCGAATTCCCTTTGCACTGCAACGAATTCCATTTGCAAGAAAACGAATTCCATCTACAAACCATCGAATTCCCTTTGCACTGCAACGAATTCCATTTGCAAAAAAACGAATTCCATCTACAAACCATCGAATTCCCTTTGCACTACAACAAATTCCATGTACAAAACATCGAATTCCCTTTGCACTACAACAAATTCTATTTGCAACACAACGAATTCCATTTGCAAGAAAACGAATTTCATCCACAAATCATCGAATTCCATTTGCAAGAAAACGAATTTCATCTACAAACCATCGAATTCCATTTGCAATACAACAAATTCCATCTAAAAAACATCGAATTTCCTGTGCACTACAACAAATTCCATTTGCAAGAAAACGAATTTCATCTACAAACCATCGAATTCCCTTTGCACTACAACAAATTCCATGTACAAAACATCGAATTCCCTTTGCACTACAACAAATTCCATTTTCAACACAACGAATTCCATTTGCAAAAAAACGAATTCCATCTACAAACCATCGAATTCCATTTGCAATACAACGAATTCCATCTACAAACCATCGAATTCCATTTGCAATACAACAAATTCCATCTACAAAACATCGAATTCCCTTTGCACTACAACAAATTCCATTTGCAAGAAAACGAATTTCATCTACAAACCATCGAATCACATTTGCAAGCGATATTGAGTACAATCAGAAAAACCCGTCCAGAGTGAGGAAGTAAAGGTGGCCACGCTGAAACGCGACTCTCGCGACACTGAGAAAAATCGCGGAGAGAGGGGCTTGACCTTAGTGCAGGGAGCAAGGCGGGGGAAAAACGATTTACCGCAAAGGGGAGAATTTGAAAAGGGAAGGTAAACCGAAAAGGTCCACTGAATCAACACCGCGCCGGCTGTTTCCCGGTAATTACTGTTTCTCGCGTAACAAGTGAGCGAGTCCTGTAATTTCCCAGGGAGGACTGGCCTCGTCGATCTGATCCTTTGTCCCTCCTTTTCGAATCTCCGTCCGACTGGTCTGCTTAAACTGCACGGTTTAAATTCACTGCTGATTTGCAAGAGGCGCGCGTTTTGTCAATCGGATACCCGATCTTTGTTATGTCGTTGAGAATTGTGTTTCTTCTTGGATTACAGGTGTTATCCAATAATTAAGTGTTTTTTCATTGCAATTTGTATATTTAATGGATGTTTGTGACGTTTTTATGTGCATTCTTGATGAAAGTTCGAGACTTTATTAGGTTGTTAAGAATTTGGATTGTTCTTGGATTACAGGTGTTATCCAATAATTAAGTGCTTTTTATTGCAATTTGTATATTTAATGGATGTTTGTGACTTTTTTTATATGCTTTCTTGATGAAAGTTCGAGACTTTATTATGTCGTTGAGAATTGTGATTGTTCTTAGATTACAGGTATTGTTGAATAATTAAGTGTTTTTTATTGCAATTTGTATATTTAATGGATATTCGTGACTTTTTTATATGCTTTCTTGATGAAAGTTCGAGACTTTATTATGTAGTTCACGATTGTGATTGTTTTTGGATTACAGGTATTGTTGAATAATTAAGTGTTTTTTATTCCAATTTATATATTTAATGGATATTCGTGACATTTTTATATACATTCTTGATGAAAGTTTGAGACTTTATTATGCAGTTCACAATTGTGATTGTCTTTCGATTACAGGTTTTTCAAATTGAATTCATTCCTTTGTAATAGGAATTCATTTTTTTTGCACCTCAAGTAGTTTTACATGCATATTGTATTTGATATAATTTGCTAATCAAGTACAAATTTAATGTAAAACGTATAATGTTAATGATCTTATCTTAGCTGATATGAATTTTATGTTAGCTGATCTTTTAAATAGGGAAAATTTCGTTGATTCAATTAATAACTCTGATGAAGCGTCTGCGAATTGTTATAATTATTATATGAATATGAGTGTTAAGTTACCAGCTGCTGCATGAGAATCGTTATAGACTAAATTATTATGTACTAGACGTGTGAGCATAATAATCTAATCCATAAACGGTTCTCCTTGAATTATTATTGTTATGTAATGATAATTTTGAGTTACTGAATTACCTGCACACATTTTTTATAAACACTAATTTCCACAAGTGATTATGTAATTGTATAAATCATGATAAAATTTTGGATCTCTTACTATGTAGTCAATATTATTCGATGTTTTTCAAATATGACATATATGTAAATGTACTTGATTTGGAAAAGGGTGAATTTCATTTTGAAAAGGATGAATTGCATTTGCAAAAGGGTGAATTCCACTTGTAAAAGAGTAAATTCCATTTGCAAAAGAGTGAATTCCATTTGCAAAAGAGTGAATTCCATTGGCAGAAGAGTGAATTCCATTGGTAAAAGGGTGAATTCCATTTGTAAAAAAGTGAATTCCATTCGCAAAACAGTGAATTCCATTTATAAAAGAGTGAATTCCATTCGCAAAACAGTGAATTCCATTTATAAAAGAGTGAATTCCATCTGCGAAACAGTGAATTCCATTTATAAAAGAGTGAATTCCATTTGCAAAACACTGAATTCCATTTATAAAAGATCAAATCCCATTTGCAAAACAGTGAATTCCATTTATAAAGAAATAAATCCCATTTGCAAAACAGTGAATTCCATTTATAAAGAAGTAAATCCCATTTGCAAAAGGTTCATTTAATCAGAAACACTTGCACAAATAATAAAACCTATAAAATGTCGAAAAAGACGAACGATTTACTTTTTCAATATCGATTATATCAGAGTTCGCCAATTTTCTCTACAATTTCCTTCCGTGGATTTGGCAAGGGGGCGGCTCAAATACCGAAAAGGATGTTTGCAGAAAATTTCTCCTCGCCTAGCGCACGTCTCCTCGATTTTCTCTGCGCGGTTTGCACCCCCCACCCCTCTTTCCACCCCCTACTGATGACGAGTGTACTCAGCTGCATTCAGACTGGTCTTTCCGCCGGTTGAACGTGCGACGATTGCACGTGTCGTCGCCAATTGGCAATTACCTCGCACTCGCGGAAAAGCGTCCTCGTAAGAAGGAAGGAAATGCATAAGGAAACACGTTTGTGTCGACGGCTGCGCCCTTTATTTTCTCAAAGCGGTGTGAATTTAATTTTTCATTACTTTAAAGTGGTATGAGTATGATCTTTCAATGCTTTAAAGTAGTGTGAATTCAATTTATTTTTTTAAAGTGGTATGAGTATGATCTTTGAATGTCTTAAAGTAGTGTGAATTTAATTTTTCATTTATTTAAAGTGGTATGAATATAATCTTTGAATGCTTTAAAGTGGTGTGAATTCAATTTACTTTTTTAAAGTGGTATGACTATGATCTTTGAATACTTTAAAGTGCTGTGAATTTAATTTTTCATTTATTTCTTTATTTCGTCTTAAAGTGGTGTGAATTTAATTTTTCATTACTTTAAAGTGGTATGAGTATGATCTTTGAATGCTTTAAAGTGGTGTGAATTTAATTTTTCATTTATTTCAAGTGGTATGAGTATGATCTTTGAATGCCTTAAAGTGGTGTGAATTTAATTTTTCATTTATTTAAAGTGGTTTGAATGCTATCTTTGAATGTCTTAAAGTAGTGTGAATTTAATTTTTCATTTATTTAAAATGGTATGAATGTGATCTTTGAATGCTTTAAAGTGGTGTGAATTTAATTTTTCATTTATTTAGAGTGGTATGAATGCAATCTTTGAATGCTTTAAAGTGGTGTGAATTCAATTTACTTTTTTAAAGTGGTATGAGCATGATCTTTGAATACTTTAAAGTGGTGTAAATTTAATTTTTAATTTATTTACAGTGGTATGAGTATGATCTTTGAATGTCTTAAAATGGTGTGAATTTAATTTGTTGATTACTTAAA
>JBCFXI010003061.1:0-12700 GCA_038496175.1 Ampulex compressa
ATATATTATATATTATTATAAGGTACAACAATAATACAGTTGGCAGTGTTCTTTATCTTTATCGACAAATAATCGTAGTGCAGAACCTTTTGAGATTTTCCATTATTCAACCACAGAGCGTGAATCGTTCTATCGATCCATCGACATCTCCTCTCAATAGTCTTCTTCTTTAAGGATACGCTTAGTAGACATAAATATGTCCAGAAAGTGGCTCATAGCTTTGGCGTTAATGTCCACAGTGACCGATGTCAAAAACTAGAAACACCAATTGGAAGCTTCTTTAACGCCTCCTCGGACTTTCACCGGTAAGACCCAGTCCAGCACTTTATCTGCCAACGTTCTTTGCGCGCCAAAATCTCCCATTCCTAACAACCTTAACCGATGCAAACCAAACGCACTTGAAGACCACCCTACATACTAATCTTTCCACTGCGATCCGAGAAAACATGGTACTTGCGCTCCTCATTGTTAATAATAATACAAAGATCGCTTATAATAAAAGCAAACGAGTATCACGAGCAATATTTCACAATGGAAAATTCAATTTGGAAAATCACAAGAATCGATAACACGTAATATTCCTTAACCCGTGGTTCGCTGTGGAAATTAAAAGGTCTACCAATAGGCTTTCCCGCAGGTAAAGGTTTAGCAGTACAAACTAAGGCTGATAACCGTAACGAGGATGCTGAGGATAATTGCAGTGATATAGCGACTTTCTCTTTCGAGGAGGTCCTCGCCGGTCCGCCTCTCCTGTTATTTCATATTTCGCTCTTCCGCTGCACGACGCCGCTGTGGCACTGTGCCAAACACAAATTGCGAAACTTTACGAGGCACGTATGAATTACCAAGTTAATTGATACGCAA
Source organism: Ampulex compressa (assembly GCA_038496175.1). Lineage (NCBI taxonomy): Eukaryota > Metazoa > Arthropoda > Insecta > Hymenoptera > Ampulicidae > Ampulex > Ampulex compressa. The sequence goes on from JBCFXI010003061.1 coordinate 865, forward strand.
CGCGCCATTGGGCGTCGCGTATCTCCAGCAGTTACGAAAGAGTCACGTCGTTCTGTCATTATTGGCGATTTCGACGTGAGATTTTTACGAAGCGCATCCGATATTCGCGTGCATCCAGCGTCGCCTTGCGCAAATAGTTGGGTGTACCGCCTCGCTACAAAAGGAATTTCCATTGCGCACAGTGACGCAAGTTGGAACAGTTTTTGGCGCGTGATTTTGGTTGATTTTATATTTGGACAGTTGGGACCTTGCACCTCATCTCCACGAACAAATCTCGTCGTCTGTAAGGTAGGGATAATTTGAATGACTTCAGATACCATCGTGGTTAGTTTTTTCTTCTGGGTTTTGTCAAGTCGGTTAACCTCAAAAAATGTTGAATATGTTCCTGTTTTTTTAATGACCTCGCACCGTAGGTCGAAACGTGACAAATATAATTCAGGCGCTCCCAATTCGAGGAATAACAGATTTTCGCTGATTTTATGTGATTTTTAGTATGCTGTATTATTTGGTCCGATGTACGATCTTTTCGAGAAATTTATGAGAATTGTAAAAGACTTTAAGGATTATAGAGAACGAATTTATTGATGAACATGTTCCCGCTTGAATCGTCAAATTATACACGTGTCGATGAGGATTTGTGTTGGAGGAATTTATTGAATAAATAATAGTATTGGTCGAAGCGTATATATTGCGGAATAATTGTATCTTCATATCTGATCAGCGATGAATTTGATGGAGCAAATATTATACAGATAACGCTTTGTATTAGCAATGACACCCTTGGCCACTTTTTTTCCGGGCGAGCAAACTTTCTCCGCTGTTTCAACATCCGAATGGGTGAAATATTTGCAGTTTGCGATCCGGTGGTTTCGTATCGAATTATACGTGCACGCGGTTCAAATATACAAATATTTGCGCCACTTCTCCGATCCGCCCTCGCTTCGCTACCCCTGGATTTTATACCGTCGATTTATAACCCGGCAGTGCTGCAAAAAAAAGATATCCCGTGTGAGGTATATGAGAAATATGTACATCCAATTCTTTTTTTCCAGGAAAATAAAAATGTAACTCTTCTTTCTTCCTTCTTTTTCATCCAACCCTTTTTTCCCAGGTCGAATAAAAAACCGTCTCTCTTGCTTTTACTATTAATGAAAATATATCGTGAAAAAAGAAGGAAGGTGATTTTTTTTCTTTGACCATGTTGCTTCAAGATCGTGTAAAGAAGGAGGTAATTGCACCCTGATGTATATCAACGAAATGCGATTACGGAAGTTAACTTGTTTCCACGCCACGTATCCTCCGTACAATTTGTCGAAGATCGCCTACAATTATTCAGCGAACGATTTTCTTCTTAATGAGACGAAAGTCGTAAAGACACGACGTAGAAAGTCCGGGGTAATTTTTCTCGAGAAGACCGACCTCGCTCCAAAAGTGGTCCGTAAAATACGTAACGTGTGACGATATAAAATGGTACTCGTGCCATTAGGAGCTAAGAATAATAGGGTACGGATGGTCCCGTTAGGATCTCCGTAAGCAAATACCACAGACGTGAGATTTCTTCTCGTTTGGAAACGAACGCCATAATTCATTCAGCCATAATGTGATACAGGAGCCCCTGTGATTTTCATAAATTATCCGCACATTATCGGGACCCATTTTTTTTTTTTTTTTTTTTAATAACCTCGTCTTTTTAGCTTTGCCATTTTTCGTCATTCGATCCTTTTATTATATGATTATCATATTATATGATTGCGTATACACAATGTGCCACTTTTCGTGAAAAATCAAGAAGTAAATTCCAATTGACTGTGATCAAAATCTCCTTCATCTGAGAATATTTACCTCGATATGAAACATCGACATCCACATCATTTTGCGGAGCGACTAATGGGAGCTCTGTCTTGAATTAATGCTTTTCCGCGAAGATTCCTTCCACTCCCATCTAATTTCCTTTCGCCGTATATATTACGAGCGTTTCCATCCTGCATCCGGTATTCAAAAATACCCTATGACTAGTTGGAATAATCGCAAATATAATCCGAGGAAAGAACGATCGTTTAATTTCGCAGAAGAAACTGATATACTTAATGCGATAGGTTTCTCAGAATATTAGTGGTATTTGTCAGGAAATAATTGAAAACAATTTTCCATACGCGTATAGGTGAAATTACGTAAGTACTGGACGATGAACATATATAATAGTTAATTGTATAACACCAGGGTATATTATAAATAATCATGCGCTACAATGTTTCCGCTTTACATAAAGGTGGTAGAAATTATGTTCTTAATGCAGGAACACAGAAAGTGATTCGACGTATCGTAAATTGATACGTGCCTACTACTTTGACTACTTTGACGAGGCGATAATTAACGACGAATCGAAGTGACACGTAGTGCGTGCACTTTATAATGGCCAGGGAAACACGTCTTAGAAAGTCGGCCCAAAAGGAGGAACCGCAGCCCTTTTGCGAGCTGCAATCACGAGCAGGACGCATTTCGGTACGAGAGACTTGCCACTTGGAATTCAAAATGATTCCTCGCTAGAAAGGGAGCGCTCGAACTTATAATGTTTTTTCTAGAATATTTTACCATCGAAACTTTCCAAGCGAAAAATTTCTCTTTGTTGGGCTTTGAAGTAGCCGGCATTATTCGTTATTGGATATACGGAAGGTGGTCCATTTTCCAAGCTCTCCGGTTCTAACACAAGAAATAGAATATGGCTCGCATCGAATTTACATCGATCCCCCACTTTCAGCTGTGGGCGTGTAAGAATTTTGAAAAAATTTCTATCGTTTCGTAGCCAGTAAAACGATCGTGCGTGCAACATGTTCATCGCTGCTTACGCAAAAAATATTTTAATATAGAATAGTGATTAAAACAAGAAACAGTTGTCTTGTCACGGTCAGTGGAATGGAATAATGAATTGATTTATTTAACATAACGAGCGCTATAATTACTTGACTCGTGGCCGAAGATAGAAAATTAATTAGTTTCTCTTTATCGCGAACATGTTCATCCAATGCGAGAAAAACAAATGAGAAGCACGGAAAGTAATGATACGTCAGACTTATTACGAATGACGTGAAAAGCCCGCTGGTCATTTTTGCGATACGGTTATCAATACGTTACGCGTTACTAAGCATATGAAGTACATATACGACGAGGTATTGAGCTATAGGAGTACAACAGTGATAACAATATATCTTCAAATATACCACGTCTAACTCAATATAACACTCTACTCGATGTTCAGCGATGTATTCTTAAGAATACAGACTAAAGTGAACGTAAGAACAGCGATCAAGGAACTCTAATACGCTGTTCGAATTATTTTCATGCTGTACCAAATTATCAAAGAACATTGATAAAAAAAAAAATCTGCCCAATTAAGCGAGGCAGGGAAAATTAAGAGTTTTTTGCGCGGGCCTGAAAATCGAATTAATCACATTCGAGTAGAAAGTTTAAGGTTTTGCGCGCAAAGAGCCAAACACGGCGGGCGTAATTCGAAATATCGGGGAAGTACTTTCTCTCGCCTCTCGATCATCCTTGTTACGCATTGGTGCGCGAAATTAATCAAGCCTTGCTAATTTCTATATCTCGCCGCGTTTTTGTACGCGGACAAAGATTTGATCGCCCAAGACAGAACCTCGATGGATATAGCAAGGTTGCAAAAAGATGTTCGAAAGAATATCCCCAAAAATAGGAAATATTCATCTGAAAAGTTGGACCTTTATAGACACTCGCAGAAAACATCCATAAATCAAAAACTAAGCGTTTTGGGTTGTATGCACGTGTAATCTATTTTGATCGGCAGGATAAACGGAATAGGCTATTCAACCTTAAACGCTCGTTTTTCACACACTTTCTATATTGAGTGTTGCACTTGGCACGTTCTTAAATAACCAGGCAGGCCTTCTTGAAACGATTGCCTCATTGTAATCGACAGGTGCCAAGGTCAGCTCGAAAATGTTTTAGGACAAATGTGAATCTTATTGAGTTATAGATATTGTGCGCTTCACTTACAATGCGTTCTTCGCGTAATTGCAATGCGAAGCCTGGATTATTAGTATTCTTATGGCCATTCACGCAATTTGCGTTTATTTTTCCTCAAACAGGATATGTCTGTGAAGAAAAAAAAGAATCGTTGAGAGAGAGAGAGAGAAGGGAGTAAAATCGAGTCAAAGATTTCAAAAGGTGCACGTCGACCAAGCGTACAAATGCTCTTTCCTTTTCCACTTCGACAAATTCAGATTACGACAATGAGAGGTTTCACGGATGATTGTTTCGAGTATCTTCCACGAAGACCGACTACCGTGAATTATTGCACCATGAAAAGGATTGTATCTTTGAAACAAAGTCCAATGAAACATTGGTTTATATTAACATTTTTCATCCTATTCGTGTCTTCCGCCTGCTCCCGAAGAGAAACCCACACGTCATAAAGCGGTTTATACACGTAAGCCTACTTATGTACAGCAGAACTTCATTTATGCGAACAAAGTTTAGCGAGTATTCCGCCAACAAAACTCCTACACTACTCCTGCTATTACGAATCCACTTATTTGAACGTGAACCATTATTTGCACGAACAGCCCATGGAGAGCGGAGGGAACAGGTAGACTCCTATAATTTAAACGATCCGCTTCACATCAAAATCAAACACACAGAATTCTACCATAACAAGAAGGAATCGAGTTTAACAAATTCATCGAACAAAATGAGGAGTAATAATAATAACCAGCCGAATTTGATACGTACTTCGTCGAAGCTCGAACCAAACGAACCTTAACCCATTTACCAGCCACAATTTGGTGAAAGTGAATTCGACTTATTTTTCGAATATGAGTTGAAAAAATAATCTAATTCACTCTCACGAAATCTGCGTGAGGACATGCGCCCTTTATTCATCATAGATCAAGTTCAATCCTAACGCTTACCAGTAACACGTGAATTTTCAATATTTTTCCAACGATGCTTTTTCAATATTTTTATGTTACTTGATAATTGCATCTCATAAATGGGATAAGAGGTACTTTGTTCAGTCATACCTCGTCGAAATAAAGCCGTTCGTCTTAGGCGATTGTCGCGGGGCGGCGAAATGTCGTCGTTGGGAATATTTCGGCGTTGGCAGCCTAGCGTAACGGTCCGTCTCCGTTGGCTTTCTAAAAGGCGCGCACGGTCGACCGATTTTTCGTGCGGAAGCGATACCAGAAAAGTCATCGAAAACGAACAGCCTTTCCTCGTGGTGGCGATTAGGCCGCGGGGACATTATCCCCCTTTCGAAATAGTCCAACAGCGTTGTAAACCCAGGCGCAAGGGCAATTTAAGGATTTAACGGGCCGTGAAAGAGACCTGGCCACCGTAAATTTGCGCCGCGCTCAAGTCAACCTTGAAAGACGAGATGAAAACAGCCGCGCGCCTTAGGAAACTCCGTGGGAAGAAGGATGAGCAAAAGGCAGATTTGTAGCTGGATTTCTTGTGCCTTTGGAGGAAGGGCTGAAAGGCTCGAAAAATCTCGCGTAGAGCCGTTCGACTTTTCTCTCTCAAACAAACCGCCGTGGGTGAAATTAAATTTCTCCTTTATTTCCCGCAGCCACGAACTGTTTTACATGGGATTTTGATGGCTTCCAATTGGAATGCCGCGGGGATATGATCGTTTGGGTTTTTATTGACTCTACCCGCGAATCGAGCGTGCCTAGATACTGGTCGGAGTAATAACGAAAGTTGGTACACCGTATATTGGTAATGTAAATGCATAGTCATGCAGTATACCAGGGTTATGAAGTCGTAAAACGAGCTTCGCCCAGTGCATATTCTCAGATTGTACTGCGCGTATCATCGTTCATTATTTTTCCATCGATCTTCGGATTCCTACGCCGCGAAATATTCAGGCGGGGATATTTAAGTGAGCGCGTTTAAGAAGCTGCCTGTATCGAGGAGATCGTCGGCACTATATATTTTCGACATACCGACGTATGAGTTACGGTACGGAATATATACTTCGATTTTTCATTATTAACGTGTACGTGCCAACTCGACATTGTTGTCGGTACGGAAAGTGAAAATATCGCAAGCTCGCATATCGACGATGTAAAGAACGACCGAGTCGGAGCAACGATCTGAAATATTCCTATCGACGCTAAATCTATCAGCCACTTCCTGGACATATTTATATATATATAAATTTTTGTATACATTAAATTAACAAGTATATTCTTAACCCTTTCCAGCGCAAACGATTATTTTTTAGTAAGAAAATCAAATTTTGAAGAAGTACAAATCAGAGGTGTTTGATCGGTAGAAGCGAATTACACGTATCATGGAAATGGTGGAAAGGGCGAATTAAAGAAAAAAGCTATGAAGCAGAGGTATCCATAAATCGATAGAATAATTACTACGATAAAATCATAGAAAATCTAAAAAAAATGTCCTCTTATGAAGTACAACGATTTCTTCGAGAAACAATCGATATCGATCATTTCACTAGATTCACCGTTAAAGTCAGGGACGAATAATCAATTGCTCGTACATCCAGTATCGCACAGGAATAAAACGTATTCGATAGAGCCCCAAGTTAACCGGATTAAAAACCTACGTGATACATTAACTGGAGTATACGCGGGACATAACGGTACCAACATTCGATACAGTGAAACCTGTCCTAATTTTTTATCCTACTATTTCGCCCCTCCGTCGCGGAAGTTCATCCGACATTCCGCCATCCCAGATACAGGCGTCTTGCCTACGCTTTTACTAGCAACGTCATTTTGAGGCACGCCATTATGTCCGCATAACCCGCCAATAATGATTCGGCAAGAGCGGCAAGAGCGCGAGCGCTGTTATGCGTGCGGTGACCATAAATTCTGAGGTTTATAGCAGTTAGCGGGTTAAGGAGCCGCGAAAAAAGTTTGCTCGATTCATTCACTGTCACGGCGTACGTGCATAACGGAAGCGCTTCTTTGGACGATACCTCGCGACATAACCGTGAAAGCGGAAACGATCGATTATTCGTCCGGCGGCTTTTTCCCAGCCAATCGTCGCCATTTGGTGAGGTTAGCTCGATCCTATTGGATCTCCTCTTAATCGACGGAGGTAAGAAGCTTCTTCTTCCCCGTTTGAAGCGACTTTTTTGAATCAGCGAGGATAATTGGGAATTCTTACGCGAGGAGATACATTTTCTTCGACGATTATGGCTTCGATCACTGTCCACGAAGGATGGATGCTGATTTTATTTCTCTTTATACTTTGACGAAGATAGAAGTTGCTGCGTTTATATGTTTGATCCAGATCGATTATTGCTTGTAAATCGGCGGAGCCAAGAAGCTGCCGCCTTCGGAATAAAATCGTGCAGGATATAATTAGTGATCCTCGTTTCAGGAGATACATTTGATTTCTCGATTATGCTTTAATCTCTCCGTACTTTAATGAGGGAAGAGGTTTATACGTATCCACGTTATCTCGATGGAATCGAGAAAGCGAGAGCAATTGGATATTTTTCCAGTAGGATGACTCGCCGGAAGCGTGGCGGATCATTTTTCTCGGAGCAACGTCCGCATTTTACAGGTGTTTCGTGTAAACAGTTTGAATCGGTGAGCTTAGCGTTACTGTAAATGCAACAGCAGCACCAAATTTCTCCGAGGAATTATCGGAAGAGAAATAATATTTATTCAAATCTTTAAAAAAACGTGTAGCTCTAACAACAAAGAAACTCTCTTGAATCAATCTAATCCCAAATCGAAGAGCTATCCTTGCTCTCACGAAAAAAAAGCCATTTCTTCACAACGAGTATACTCGTCACACATGACTAGAGAGTTTACGCCAAAACTAAATAATCCTAAAGAATGCACCGATTCATTCATTTTCTACAGTAAATTAATTACAGAAAAAACTTCTTTATCGAGTACGTAACTTTTATAGCAGTCAGCACAACATTCGGTTACAACGATTACAACTAAAAGTTCCTAAAAGTAAATGAATAAAGAACAAGCGACAATAAAGAGGGTACAATGATGAACAGTGGGTCAAGGATCGCCTTGCGTTGAAATTAAAAAGCGCCCAAAGGAGGAAATACCTTTTCCAGTATTTCTTCGAGGATGTCCCTAAGAAACAGTCGATCGCCAGTTTTTCCAACGAAGGACGGTCTCCTTTTCCGGCGGCGTCACGGATGGGGGAACCTTCGTCGAGGTTCCCCGAGCGGAGAACGGAAAAAGATCTACGGGAGGCTCGTTCCCGAGGAGGAAGGCAGCGCCGACGGGGAGGGGGGCAAGACTCTCTCTCTTGAGCACAGCTGATCATTAAAACTGCCGGCGGTCAGTCAAACTTTCACGCTCGGTAATATCCGAGCTTCGTGCGCCGCCTCGCGCGAATCTCAAAAGTGGCCAGCGCCGATGTGAAGGGGAAGAAAGGGTGAAGTGGACGAGCTTTGCGCAGCGAGACGACGTCCTGGGAGGAAAATCAAGGAGGAATTTTGCTATTAAGGCGATCGAGAGAGGAGAAGAGGGAAGAGGAAGAACCCTCGAGATCGACCATTGATGTTGGAAGAAAATTTCGCGAAGCATGGCTGTCTTTGATATCGCGTCGATAAACATTGGCAGCGCGTGAACTCGATGGAGGAAGCGCAGTGAGGTCGAGAAGATGGAATCGAGTGTTGCATGAAGTGCATCTTGGAGTGACGCGACTTCGAGGAAGATCCAGTGGGATGAGAGGCTGGGAGGTAATCGGATCGACCTTGCGATCGAGGAATCCCATTCTCACGGCGAGCGATCGTGCACTCGAGGCTCGCGTTATTAGTGAAAGTCCCTGGCTCGAGTAAGAATCGAATATCCTCTCTGCCGGGTGTTTCTCACCGAGAAGCTCGCCCATCGAGGAGGAGGTTCGATGTACTCTAATGCCACCGGGAAGAATCCGTATTCCAAAGTCCTTGGGACCTTCGTGAAATCTCGAGAGGAAGAAATTCGTATCGACGCCTTCAGATCTTGAGAGCGAAGGAATCACCGTGACTTCTCGGAATGTGAAGCGATTACCGAGTGGTGCCTGACTTTAAACACCTTAAGAGGGTCCACTGAAAGCAGGAGGAATTCTCCTTCGGGCCGACAAAAGGAATGAACAAAGCGGAGGATCCTCGAGAAAACGGCATTTGGCACGGTCGCTTAAATTTCGCTGTTTTTTTAAGAATCATTAGAATGACAATGCGTCCCACCTCCTCCGAGGCGGCTGGCACGTTCAAAGAGACCGTTCTCGTACGCTGAGCAGGCTCCTCCGAGATAAAAGCGATCGAGCACTCCTCCTGCGTGAAAAAAAATAACACCTCCTCGAAGCGAGCGGAGTGCGCCGACCGGAGATCCTCTCTCGATCCACGGCGACAAGGGTGCCGAAGGAAAGCTTCTGCGAGGGCATCGGGCGGATCGAGGATGATGTCGAAGTTCCCATTGCCAAAGAGCAGCCTTCGAGTTTTTCTTTGACCAGCAAGACTCCGTGCTGCCAATTGGATCGGTGCGAATATCCCCTTTGGATTGATCGGGTTTTTTGTGGAAAAGTGATTTGAAAGTCGGGAAGATGGTGAGCATAGGTCAAGTCGTGATCGCTGTTGTGGCGATCGGAGAACTTTGCACCATTGGTTCGGGCTACAACGTACTTCTGGCCACCATGGGCGGCACCAAGTCCCACACGGTGCCCTTCGTCGCCCTTGGCACGAGCTTAAGGTCCAATGGCCACAACGTATCGCTTTTGAGCGCGTTTTCTGGACCGGCGGTGAACAATGGGCTTCGAGAGATCGTGCCGCCAATACTCGAGGTATAGACGCTTGCGAATGATGAGAGCGCCTTTGAGGAGATACGGTGATGTTGAGGATGGATGTTCGAATTGCGCGTAGAATTGATGGAGTGTTTTCCAGGTTTATGATTGGATATTTGGTTTGGATGGATGCTTTGGATATTTGATTTATTTATTTATTTATTTACTTATTTATTATGTATATTCTTTTTTTTTTCTGAGCATATCAGACAAGATACATCGATTCTTTTCCACGCGAAGTACTTCCCAAAGCACTCAAAATTCTTGTCTATAATCAACGAAACATCTACTTCTAACGGTAAATTCTATACCCTCCTGTCACACCAGTGTGCCGTCTCAGTGCCCATAATACTCCACACAATGGAATTCCACGTACTCTATCCAGTAATGTCAAAGCTCCAAATCATTCGAAGCTCAAAACTACCGTTGCTCGGCCAGTAAGCTTCGCGAATTGCCTCAGCTATCGGGATCGTGCGCGGTCGTTAGAATTTCTAGATACACTCTGCGATTAACGCCACGTGCCATTAACGAGCGATAGCGGTTCCTCGGTTCCGTGCAAAATGAATGCCCGTGCTTTTACGCCGTCGAATGACATATAATTTTCCGCTAATAGGCTTACGTGGCAAATTACACGTCGAAATGGGATTTGGTGGGTGCCAGGTTCCGCGGTGAGCTACCGGTTTCACCTTGGGACGCCATGAGGTACGGCTGGGAGGCCTGCGAAGCCCTTCTAAGGGACGAGTCCTCGGTTTTCGAACTGAAGAAACCGCACGATGGACCTCTGGCACGGTGGGACGTGGCCGTAATCGACGGCGCTTATCCCGAGTGCCTCTTGGGAATAGTCCATGGCGAAAATGTGCCGACGATAATGCTAAACACGGTACTGATACTATCTTCTCGACGCTTCGTCGATACGATCGCGATATGGGAATGGGAGGCAAGGTATCGAGGATCGAGAAATTGGGGACGAATATTGAATACTTGTATAGATAGGATAATTGATTCGCGATAGGATGAGGTGGTGCTACAGAAGGTGTGTATTTAAATGGCATTTGATCCGAGTCAACTTTAAGTAAACAATATATATTTAGGTATTTTACGTTTAATGGAGTTCTCGAGTACGTAGAATTTTTGCAGTTATTTTTCCTAGCATATAATGTGATACTGTAACAATCGATACGTTTAAAAATACGATTTGTATTATACGTCATTTTATAAATGTATTCCAATCTTCAAGGTATTATGCAGAATATTTTTTCATTTTAACTATGTACTGTTGCAAGTATATTTGTGAGGGGCCATACGATAGAAGTTGAACGATTTTTTTAAAGAGGAAAAGAAGCTCGTAAGAGACTCGTTATAATCGAAATTGGATATTCAGGCTGTCACGTATATTGACTTCTCACGCCAATTCAAATTGTTATTTCGGTGGCTCTATGAACCACTTCCTTACTAATATCGAAATTAATCTTTAGGTCGCCTTGTACACCGGTTCCATCGCCCGACAAGGCAATCCCGTTCCATGGTCGATGACGCCCTACTTCGGTAAAGTCATCACGCAGGACATGAATTTTTTCGAGCGAGCTTTGAACGTGGCGTGCCTGGTGACCCTGAAAATGATGCACTGGTTTATGGTAACCGGCTACATTCAACCGATCCTCCGAAAATACTTGGGTAATTCTTTTCGCCGAACACAACGCACATCACGAGTGTATCAGCCTCTTATAATTCAAATCCTTTGACCGTTGGAAAATAAAAATAAGGCGCAATATTACTAGACAGCGTTATAAAAATTAAATTCTAAATAATACCCTTAGATGATCGTAATAAATAGATGAAAGAACGAGAATGCTATTCGAGCTGCGTAAAGAATTTAGTAATATAAGGAGCTACGGTGGTGTAGTGGATAGAGGCTCAGACTGCTACGCGGCAGACCCGGGTTCGAATCCCACCCATCACCTCTGGTTTTTCTATGTGATATGTATACCGTAGCTCTGGTGGTTCGGAATCCACCTTAAACAGTAGGTCCTAGGCCATATGA
>JBCFXI010003062.1:0-12698 GCA_038496175.1 Ampulex compressa
ATATCAGCTCTCAAGACATATAATGGTTATGCGGCTTAAGTGTGAAGTTGGTTTCGAAAAAACGTAATTAAGTCCTCTGACGAGAAAAAACGAAATTACTTTCCGAACAACCCAATATTTATGAATCGCGATCTGTAATCGCGTATACGAATACGGAGGATATACGTGTGACGTACGTATGTCGATTTATTTCGAATATTTTATATCTATGATTAATATTAATATTTTATAGATTTATATCGAAAACTTTTATTTGTGAAAACAATGCTTGATTTTATTGCTCTTCCCTTGAAATTGATTTTGTTTCTGAAAGGATTACCGTATCCTTTATTTTTGTGAATTAAAAGAGTTGATCGAATATCAGTATATCGTGTTAGCATAGTGTTCTTTATTTTCAGCACTTATTACTTTCTATATGAAACTTTATAAAGCCTTTTAGTTATAGCGAAATAAATAAACACAACCTAAATTTCCTTATTACAAACCAATTATCCTTTATATTCTTAAAAAAAAAGAGAGAAATATGGTGATCACGCGTGCAATTACAAAGTGAAAAAATACGTATATGAATACATAGGGTATACGTGCGAAGTACGTACGTCCATTTATGAAAACTTTTATTTATGAAAACAATGCTTGATTTTATTGCTCTTCCCTTGAAATTGATTTTGTTTCTGAAAGGATTACCGTATCCTTTATTTTGTGAATTAAAGTAGTTGATCGAATACCAGTATATCGTGTTAGCATAGTGTTCTTTATTTTCAGCACTTATTACTTTGTATATAAAACGTTATAAATCTTTTCAGTTACAGGAAAATAAATAAACACAACCTACCTTCTCTTATCACAAACCAATTACCGATTCATCCTTTACATTCTCAACAAAAAAAACGAGAAATATAATCCCCACGTGTAAAATCGCAAAGTGAAAAGATACGCTCGAGGAACCGATCTTCAAAAAAAAGTCCTCGACACCCAACAAAGGTAAGCGCCTTCATAAAAAATACACGGTTTCCATTTCGAAAAAAAAAGCGGTTGAAAAAAAGGGCGAACGATAGCCGCCGCAAAAACAAAATTGAACACACACACAGGCGCGTATAAATATTTAGGACGTTGCGTCGACTGTCGGTGGGTGACGGCATGAAGGAGGGTGAGGAGGGCGGAAAAAAAAAATGCACGGTTTGGCAAACAAAATTTTGGAAACCGCGCCTGGCCCCTCACTTTCCTGGATTTGCGTAACGCATTGGCTGCGCAAATCGAAGCGCGACGCCACGGGGCGCTTGCCAGTTTGATTAAAGTTTAGCCGTGTAAAAATTGGGACATTTGTCGCTCGCAAATACGTCGCAGTTTACTTTTATTCCCGGCACCTCTGTACAGGTGTTTACATATTTTTTTCGCGCTACCCCGCAGCGAGCAGTGTAAGGCAAAGGCGGCACCAGTGGTCGACACTTTTTCGAAAAGAGTAAATAAATAAGGAAATCGCGAGCTGGAATTGCATCGGACTTTTTATTAGTCTATATAAGTCTAAATAGTCTAAATACCGTGCATAGTCCGCCATTCAAAAGTGTTTTATAGCAACGTGTTAATTAAATCTTTATGAATCGCTGAGGTTAACTGAATTCTTATGTGTTAAATAAATTCTTAAATGTTAACTGAATTCTTATATGTTAAATAAATTCTTAAATGTTAACTGAATTCGTTTATGAATCGATGAAGACTTGGTTGACATGTAAGTGTTGGGAGTTTGTATTGTTTAATCACTGTGGGTAAAAAGGCATTTATATATGTTGTTCGAAACTTGAAAAGGGGGTTGTTTATTAAAATTGGCAACAAAGAATGATAAACTGTCTACATTTACCCCGTGTCTTCTATTGAAACTTGTAATTGTTTATTATTCAATAGTTGACATGGAGTGTCGACTATTTCATTATTAAGTGCCAACCACTGACTTTATTCCTCTGTGATTTTAGAAATCATGTGAAAGAGACTATGCGAGCTGCTGTGGAGGATGTCCAGCTCCATAAAATTCCGTGTAAATTGGCAGCTAGGAAATTTAATTTGTTTATTTAATTTTTTTTGTAAACTTACTCAAGATTAGCTTTTTGAAACATTTAATAAATGACTGTATTCGTACATTACCAAAGCTAGTTGATAAATTTGTTTTTTCTCTATATCAGCTACGGAAGCAAAAGGATGTCAACTTTTAAATTTTTTGTTTTTGCTGGGTGTCGACTGTCGAATCGAATTTTACTTTTAGAAAAAAAAAAAAATCAAATTCTCACAACCGCTATGAAGAAGGAATTTTGCAATAAATTGCAAGGAAGACATTTTGCAAGCGAACTAGACATGAGCTATGTGAACGAATATGCAAAAAATTGCTTAAAGCTTCAATTACTGGCACTTTAACCTTAATTACATAAACATCAGAATTTTACTCCGACACATACTGAAAGTAGTTACAACGTAAAACACCTCGCGCGGCTCGATCTCGAGAAGCAAAAAATCGTCCATTTCCACCTCGACGCGTGCTTTAGGGTTGTGAATGGATTTACGCCATTTTCACAATTAGTCGATTGTAAAAATGATTTAATTTCAATTTTGAAAAATTAAATATTACTTGAAATGTATTTCGTATTAACGTATTAATAATAACAAGTTATTAATTTGCAACTTTGTTATTAATAATAAGAAGAAATAAAGTAGGAATAGTATTTTTTATTTCAGACATTAATTATATTTACATATCGTTAAACTTAACATAAAATATTGAAATTATTTATTTATGCGTTTCGTGTGGCGGTGTTTTGAATTATTCATAATGTACAGGTAGTACGTAACTAAATAATTGTTCCATTTCCTTATATTTTTTGTGTGTAATACACCTGCATCGCGATACAGGGTGAGTTCACACATACGTGTTAACTTTATTGTCGTGGAAATTATAAAATTTCTCGTTTAAAACGTACATACATCGCCACCTGTCTATGGAAATTGGACTTACACCACATTCATAATCAATGACTATGTAATTTATTTCATCGGCCAATTTTAAATTAAACAAAGCACTGCCATTTTTTAAGATGCTAATTAGTTATAAATAAGAAGATTGCACTGAATTAAGCATAAATTACGTGGTATCTCTTTTTTTTTTAAATGAGCTTACACCACTTTCAAAATACGATCCATATCCAGATTATGCATAAATTAAATGCTACTACTACTAAGTAACATAAATTAAGTGATCATTAAACTGCTTATAATACGTATTAATATAAATGCTCTTATTATAAATATTCTTATATCTCATCTTTTTTTTTAATGAACTTACATCACTTTTAATATAAACGATCCATATGATCCTCTTCGATTTGGAATACTTAATGAATTGTGGATCAATTTGTGCTCAAACATTCTCGTGACACGAAATATTATCAGATTTATCATAGGAGAGTTCAACGTATCCAGAGTCACTTTGATCCTCTGAAAATTTGAAACGATTTGGTACTGGAATATTGATAAAGAGGATCTGTATAAAAGAGAAACTGTATTTCTTAAAGCTCTTTAGCTTGCTCGAAGCAATTTTCAGTTTGCAGAAGTTCTCGAAACTCGTTCAAAGTATTGAAAAAGGTGCTCCCGATGGTGTACTTTATATTTAGCTACGAAAAGATGTTAGTGCAGTTCGTTTTTTTCCACTTATTCCATCTAATATTGTAGACGTAATTATCCAAACATCACTGTTTCTTCATTTTATAATCGTGTCGCCACGATCCATCGTAAAAGTAGTTGCGACATAAAATATTTCGTACGCCCGAAATCTCCGGCTGAACAATAAAAAATGAATCTCCAAAACTCGTAGAACGTATGAAAAAAATATGATCGTTGTCCATTTCCATCTGGTCGCATACGTAAACCCAATTTAATTCTCAAGTATTGACTCAAATATAAACTAAATAAAATAAATCTACAATAATAAATTTAAATAACTTTTTTTTAAAAAGTATATCATTTTTTCTTATTTATATATCTATAATCATTTTTTCTTAATTATATATTATAAATACCTACAATTATTTATCTACAATTATTGTAGATTTATTCAAATAACAGACGAGCATAATTCTACTTCAACTGAATTAAATCAATTCTCCGCATTTATTATACATTTCTTTATACCAATCGCGCTAACTCAAAGTGTCTTCCACCACGTTTCACAGCCAATCTTGCAAACATAATAACCCAAACATCAGGATTCACCTCCAACACGTCCCAAAAGTACACCATAAAACACCTCGCACGTCTCGATCTCGAGAAACAAAAAACTCTTCCAAAATCCAAGCAAGCTATGAAAAAAAAATAATTCATCTCGACCCAACTTCGTTCTCATTCTCACATTCGCTTGAAAATTCCTTTATTCCAATCCTACTAACTCAAACTGTCTTCCACCACGTTTCACAGCCAATCCCGCAGAGATAATAACCCAAACATCAGGATTCACCTTCGACACGTCCCAAAAGTGGTCACACCGTGAAACATCCCCTGCGCCTCGATCTGGAGGAATAAAAAATGGTCCCCCAAAAGCCGAGGAAGGCATGGAAAAAGGTGCTCCTCCTCATCCTCCTCCTCCTCCTCCTCCTCGTCATCATCGTCGTCGTCGTCGTCCATTTTCATCTCCACGCGCACTTAGGCCCGGCCACTCCTTCGTTCTCGGACTTTTCTTCATTTGCCAGGAGGGGGAGAGGTCTGTTTGCCCTAGCTGTCCCGGCGCAGAGAATGCAGCCCTATTATCGCGAGGCCGGGCCAGCAGCCCCCTTGTTTTCCTCGCTCGTGTTAGTCTTGAAGGGTGAAAAAAGGAAAAGCCGCGAGGAGAGGAGAAAAGAGCCGAGAATGCCGGTAGCTTGTTAGTAGTAACTTGTTAGGCGGGCCACTTCACTAGAAACTAGAAGCGGAGGACTCTTCTTCGCCTCTTTCCTCCTTCCAGAAGTACAAGGAGGAGGATGAGGAGGTGGAGGAGGAGGAGGACCAGCTCTTCTTCTCGTCGAAGGGGCAGGGGGGTAAATCAAAGTCGAAGAAGGCGGAAAGGAAGAAGCGCCAGAGCCCCGGGCTTTTGTTCGAATGACCTTTAGCCCTCTTCGTTTTTACCCCTTCGACGACATTCGACTCGCGGCATCGAAGTCCACCGCGTCCAGGCTTCTTAGTCCTTAAGCCAATCGAGGGATAATGGTATTGGTGAAGGAAGCGCGAGAGGAAATTCGGTAACACTTGGAAGCGTGATTTTCGAAATTGAATTAAGAGATATATCAATATATTTATCGCAGTAGCCGGATAGAGAGGGAAATAATAAAAAAGTCACGATACATATTTTATATATTTATCTTGAAAAATTTTTATACTTTTTAAAAAAACTTTAAAAAAAAACTTGACAATTTTAATACTTTATGCTTTTTTTTTCGAGTAAAACAAGTTCTTGCTAAAAATAATTATATTATAGTATAAATAAGATACTCACCTAGCTCAGAAGTGTTTTTATTTTCCGGAAAAATGAAATGCGTCGAAGATTTATTGCGCTAAACTTTTTCTAAAAATATGTCGATATGGCGGGAAAACAAAATGTCATATTGTACGAATAATTTTGACGGTTATGATTATTTTTTTAACTTTTGTTCCAAAGAACATTATGTAATGGTGACGTACGTACAGCTAAATATTAAAAACAAACCAATCGCGAGTGTACGATTCGATTTAAAATTCCGGTGTCAAATTTGAAAGTTAGAGCATTTAAGAGTTAATCCAGTGAATAATGTTTTTACTTTAAGAGGCCCACTGTTCAGTGCGATTCGACAATGATTTCTATATGGATCCACTGTTCAGTGCGATTGGACAATGATTTCTATGTAGATCTATTCTCTACTGTGATTGGATAATGCGTTTAATTCAGGAAGCCCATTGGACAAGGATTTCAATCTCGTGGGTCCAAAAGGAACATTATGCAATCGTAATATACGTACTGCCAAATATTAAAAACAAGCCAATCGCGAGTGTACGATTTGATTTAAAAGTCTGATATCGAATTTGAAACTTAGAGCATTTAAGCTTTGACAGAGGAACCATTCGAGAAAATTCATTAAACCTAAGAGAGCAATGAGGATCCACGATTCTTCGATTGGATCAACAGAGTTTCCAGTTAAAAGGTTCGATTGCTCGTAGCATTGTTGCTGTACTTACACTCGCAAGATTAGTCGTGAAAAAGGAGACACTGTGCATTAGCAGAATTATGATAAAAACGTTTATAGTAAAAGTAAAAATATTCGAGAGTAAAGTTAGAATTAAACATATATTATTTTAGTTAAATTCGCCTAAGAGAAATTTATACAATCAAATTGCGCATTCATAAACTAGCAGAAACATTGCCAGACTCGACATAATTAATCTGCATTTTGTACTCAGCAAATATGCTATCCTTTTTCTCGAATTTTCCGCAATTTTCTCGAAACACAAGGGAAAACTGGACTTACACCACTTTCAGTATAAACGGTCCAATTAACGATTCCAAATCGAAGAGGATCGTATTATGCCCTTTGTGGCTTTGGAAGAACGCGCTGCGCTGTCGGCGGCAACCAGAATTTATCGAAGACGATATATTAGCTCGAATAATGCTCTCAATTAAATCAAGCGTAAGCGGCAATCGAAGAGAAACGTTTAAAATTGGCAAGCAACAAGGGGAATCGCGTTTCGCCAGACAATGCCAGATCATTTTCTTTAGCGACTCGCCAAGAATTGTTGGCGGACGGATTGTCTCGGTGCTGTCGTTACATGCGCTGCATTTATTAGCTCTCTCTCTCTTTTTCTTTTTCCTCTTCCTCTTTTTTCTTGCTCGCGAAGTGGAACGACGCGAAATCGCTGCTCACGATCGTCCGAATGGATTTCCGGGAATCTCTGTTTGCACTTGATTGCTGACCCGTGTTTGATTAAAGCCTGCCCAAATTTACCGTAATTATTCGCCTTATTATATCTTTCACCATCGAATTACGGTCCAGTCCGACGCTTACGCGAATTTCCTGTTCGAATTGGTCGACGCTTCGCGCGGCTTTTCGTCCTAAAACTTCTCGTCGTGGCTGGAGCCTGTTTTTTATATGATTAGAAGAATCGATAAAATGAAGGGATCGGGAAAGAAAGTAGAGAGTGTCGATGGATATACAAATTTCTATATTGTTGAAGAATTAAATTAAATTAAATTGGTTATTGGACAGAGTTTGCGTTTCTTCATTTTCTGTGGGTCATCGTTTCTCATTCTGCGACTTGTTCCTTTAGTTAATATGATTTGTATGATAATAGTTATAATCTCTATGGTTGACTGCGAAATTCGAAGAATTCAAGATGTGGACAGAATGTAAAGAAAATAAAAAAACATCCACTTTTATGATGCTTTTCTGATCCGAAATGGTGATAAAAAAATAATAAGACACTCAATGTACGCTCTTTGCGTTATCTATCGAGCACCATTTTTGTAAATAAAATTCACCCTTTTGCAAATCAAGTACGTTTACATATATATTGTATTTACGAAACATCAAATAATGTTGATTACATAGTAAGAAATAAAAAATTATATTGTAACTCATACAATTGCATAATTACATATAGAGATGAAGGTATATATAAAAATCGTGCGCGGATAATATTATACTTCTATAATAATAATAATTCAAGAAGAACTGTTTATAGACTATGTTATATGTATATATGTATATAGTATATTTATATATGTGTATATGTACATAGTATATTTATATGTATATGTTATACGTATATATAACCTAGCTTATAAACGGATCTTCTTGAATTATTATTATTATTGAATCACTGATTTATCTGCGCACAGTTTCCATCCGTACCTCCATCTCCACATATAATCATGCAATTGTACAAATTATAATAAAATTCCTCATAACCTACTATATAATCAACATTATTTCATGTTTTTTACATATAATATATACGTAAACGTGCTTGATTCGCAAAAGCGTGAATTCAATTCGAAAACCAGTATAGACTAGGTTATATGCATATACGTATATTGTATACGTACCATATATAATACATATAATATATATAATATACAGCTAGTCTATAAACAGTCCTCCTTGAATTATTATCATCATCGAATTTCTGATTTATCTGCGCACAGTTTCCATCCACACCTCCATCTCCATATATAATCATGCAATTGTACAAATTCTAATAAAATTCTTTATTTCCTACCATGTAATCAACATTATTTAATGCTTTTTTCATATAATACATGAGTAAAAGTACTCGATTAAAAGACTAGAAGGGTGAATTTCGTTTGCCTCATTTAATTTCCTTAATTTAAAAAATCCGCGCAACCTAATAGCGGAAAGTGGCTGTTAAGTTAAGCGTTAATGAAGCGCCCTGTAGGTACTTACGCGGGCTGCGGCATAGAGCCTAAACCTCCAGGAAGGATAAGGGATCTGATAGGCTTCATAGAGTGCCGCCGGGCTTTGATTGGTCAGCCGGCGCGTGTAGACGCGTGTGTGCCTCTATACGGCTGGTTGCATTGCTAATTCCCAGCGCCTAGGGTACCTAACCCATCCGGACCATCCGGGTCATGTTCATCTGGACAGGTCTGATCGTGGATTCATCGTATTAAGTCCCCCCTAAAGGCTGCCCCTGCATCGCGTAAACGTTACGCAATTAAACTTTCCGTTAACCCTTTGGGATCTCGTATCGAAGTCGGCCCGAAAAGGGTTTCTATGGAAGCGCCTGGATGCGTGGTTGGCCTTAAAAATAAACTGTATTAATTGAGAATTGATTGTTTTTTGGGGGATACGGAATAATGTGAACGTTGCGCAATATTAGATTTTGCGATATCTTTGGGATTTGGATGCGTGGTTGGCCTTAAAAATAAACTTTATTAATTGAGAATTGATTGTTTTTTGGAGGATACGGAATAATGTGAACGTTGCGCAATTAGATTTTGCGATATTTCTTTGGGATTTTGTATTGGATGTGGAATTTTGTGGAAGCGCCTGGATGCGTGGTTGGCCTTAAAAATAAACTGTATTAATAGAGAATTGATTGTTTTTTGGAGGATACGGAATAATGTGAACGTTGCGCAATTAGATTTTGCGATATTTCTTTGGGATTCTGTATTGGATGTGGAATTTTGTGGAAGCGTCTGGATGCGTGGTTGGCCTTAAAAATAAACTTTATTAATTGAGAATTGATTGTTTTTTGGAGAATATAGAGTAATCTAAACATTATGTAATCAAATTTTGCATTATTTCGTTTGGATTCTATAGTGATGTTAAACCGAAATAGAGTCATAGAAAGTTCTGAAGTCATTGTCAGAGTTGAAAATACTCTTTGTTTATCGAGCATCCACCACTTGTTCGAAAATTCACGCTAATCTCGATTTTACGCAAGAAACGTGAAAACCTGTTGACTAAAATTCCATATTTTTTGCGATATCATGATATTTATTATACTCAGTAAGCACCTGTAGATTTCTCTGAATTTCTGTCTAATATCGATATAAGTACACGACGATTCTCACTCTAATTATAATGGCAACAGCGCTAATAAAAAACTTCTCGAAAAAAACCTATCGAACCTAAGCTTTATACTTGTACATTTCGTTCCATACGCGCAGGTTCAATTATAAAGAGAAACGGCGGCGTACAAACGCAGCGTTTAATTTCTGACTTCACACAAGGACGATTTAAAAAACAATCCCCCGATCCCCGCCAACGAAACATTTAGCCGGGCCGCAATCGAGGTGTTTGTAAGCGGCAGCGTTTTAATATCGCAAGATTATTAAAACAAGCAGGCATTAATTATTGAGAGGGCAAATGGAATCGTCGAAAACAGCATCGATTAATTATAAGTTTATATAAACCGGCGTTTTATCGAGGCTCACTGCAGCGTTACGTTTATCGGCGTAAATGTTTAACGCCGCCCGGATTAATTTCGACGATTTGACAACGTTTATTAAGTTATAATATTCCCCCGTCGGCCGATAATTGGAGCGCAATAACGCGGTGATCGCGCGTCACCTTCATTAGAGAATTAAGTAGGCGCCATCTTTTCCAGCCTCGGACGTTAATTGTCGCCGATAATTGGGCATCGAGTCAACGAATAAATGACGGCTGAAATAATTATCGAGCCGGTATGTAGAACTAACCGTTTAATGGCTGGCACATATTTTGATATACATTATTCCTCTTTCCTACCTGATGTTTGCTTGCCGGATAAATCCTGCGATGAGATCGAAGTTTTTGTCTTTTTGAGGTTATGGTTGTAACCAAGGAAGGCGACATGTTTATAACTAGGGTAAAGGTACGAGTAGTTGACACTTCGAGGAATTTCTTTCATATTCGTTGATATAGTTTTATGCTTATATAGTTTTTTTCATGAAAGAGAAAAAACGTGAAGTACAAAGATCGAATCAATATTTTTCCCAATCTACCGATATTCATATACCTTTCGATATTCCATCCTGAGTCAAGAAGTCGCGTAGAAATGTACTACGTGGGTCAAAAGTAACTTGGATTAAACATGACAAAGGGTTAACGACGATGGAGGTAAAGATATTAGTAGTTGACACTTTAAGGAATTTTTTGCCTATTCGTTCACATAGCTCAGGCTAAGTTCACTTTATGGAAAATGTATGATTAGTAGTCGCTGCAGAAACTATTCTTCTGTTATATTATGACAAGTAATTATTCTTGTTGGCGGTTGGACATTTTTTTTTTCTAGTAAAATTTGATTCAATTGCTGACATCTAATGAAAACAAAAAATTCTGTAGTTAACATAGGGAAAAATACTAGTCAATAAACTAGTTTCGGTAATGTATGGATACAGAAAGTTACTGAATGTTTAGAAACGATTATTCTTGAGTAAGTTTACAAAAAATATTATTATACTATACTATATCTACTATACTATAGATATTTATTCTTGATGGGGGTTGGAGACAGTTTTTTTTCATAAGTAAAATTTGATTCAATAGTCGACGTTTTTATGCTTCAGTAAATTGATTAATGAACTAATTTTGGTGATGTATCAATATAGAAATTTATTAAATGTTTAAAGAAGATTATTTTTGCGTAAGTCTGCAAAAAAAAACATTAAATTAAATATATCAGTAGGATTTAGGATATAGGTGTCCTAAACCGTACTTTCACGTTTTTTTAAAAACACTCAAATCACTCTTTTTATTTTATCTTATACATAAAATATATATTTAAAGGATTTCTATTAAGATAAAAGTATAATCGCGGACAAAAATGTCAGTGAAAATGCGTGTTGCTTAATAGATATGTCAAAAATTCCTTAGGCAGTACGATTTTGGCGACTCTCCCCCATATTGCTTTGTAGACATCTTCCGACTTGCCGCCACGAATCCAATAGAAAGCGGCCTCCACTGATGATTTATTTTACATTTTTTCGTGTGTTTTATTGTCACACGGTGTTCAGCTCGAAGTGTGCTGAAAGCGGTTAGACGGTTGAAACCGGAGAAGCCGACGAAACGCTTGCTCACTCGCCGCTGGCGAACAATTCGAATTTCAAAGGGCCAACTGTCGCTCCCTTACCTGACTTTGTCTGCAAAGGAAATCCGCCTGGGAGCCTGAGCCTCGCCATTTTTTAATTTTAACCAGACCAGAATCCCCGATTGCTCGGCCCAATACGAAGACGCGCTGATTAATAATTGACGAGCTCCTTTTTTTTTTACTCCTCGTCCTGAGCCCTCTTCAATTATTCACTCTCGTGTATAGTTTATCGCTCATTATTATTATATTCATTGTAGGAGTTGTCGAGCGATTGGAAAAGTCGCATTGGCGCACATAACCTTTCACTGCGCATGTTGATTTGCGCAGCCGAGGTGTCACTTGGATTTATATGGCGAATATGCGTCATGTTTTTTTAAAATATATATATGTATAATTTATTTAAAAGAAAGGGATAACGATAAATACTACGTATATAGAAATATATACGCGTACTGCGGGCGTACTAATGTTGTTCGTATACAACTCGCACCATATGTATGTATGCCTGCATGCATGTGTGTATGTTTATATATATATGTATTCATACACGTGCGTACGTATGTATGTATATATGTACGTATGTATGTTCCTGAAATCTAGGAACTGCTCGCATTAAGTAATAAAGTAAATCAATAAAAAATTATTTATTAAAGAGTAATAATACACACCTAAAGATTTGAATAATTACCGTTTATTAATATGTTAAATTCATATAATTGATATAAATGAAACGTTTAAAATGTTAATATAATCGAAATAAATTGACATTAAATTTTACGAAGATCTATGGGCATTATGGTTATTTCGCCCAAGCAAAGACTTCGTGCGAACCTAAGACTATTCAACAAATTTCTATAAAAAAAGATATAACTATAATTTATCAATTAGAATCACTTAGAATACGAATCACAGCGATGATTACCTTAAAGGCCTATGCGTTTTGTCCAGCCAAGGTATAAAAACGTACGAAGCAAGCCATCCGCGTGTAAATCTCTTTTGTAGCATCCAAGTAAATTTTTCAAGGTTCAAACAAGTCAGCTTGATGTTGAAATTTAATCGAAACCCTACTTCTCTCTCTCTCTCTCTCTCTCTCTCTCTCTCTCTCCCTCTTTCTCTCCCCTTCCCTG